>VYZQ01033643.1:0-10469 GCA_013400655.1 Mystacornis crossleyi | reverse complement strand
CGGCAGGACCCGCCCCCGGCAGGGCCCGCACCCGGCAGCGCCCGCCCCCGACAGCGCCCGCGCGAAGGGCGGGGGCGGCGCCAGGGGTGTGAGGGGCCCAGCGCGCGGCAGCGGCAGCTTTGGGCAAAGCTTGTCTGTTCAAGAGGAATTAAAATCTGAGGAGAAGACCCCTACCTAGAGCAGCTCCTTGGAGTCAGTAAGTTCATGGGATTTCTCTTCTGTACCAGAGCCGGTTAAATCTCTCATAAGATAATCACTCTAGTGAAGGCAAAATGCTGTTTCTCCCCTAAAAGATTGTAATTTATGTATTTGCATTACACAGTCCCTGTTCAAGAGGAAATTAAATGAACTTCAAAATAAAACTCAAGAATGCAGTTATATTTGTAATTCACTTTAATGGTAGAAACCTCATTTAGCTACTAGTATTAACCACAACAATATAATGACACTACAGCATTTAATAAAATGCATAAGCTAAATCATGCACTGCAATACTCTATATACAAACACAACAATGCAAATTCCTCTTTGTGACTGAAGACACTGATTGGATATAAAATTTAGTTTAAAAAAAGAACATGCTATTGTTTTTAAATGCTATCACACACAACAATACTGATTTCACAAAAGAAGCTGTGAGAAATTAACTTTTGCAGAGTTTTTAAAATAAACAGAAACAATAGTTTTCTAAATTATAATGAACAGAGACTTCCAGAAAATATCCCAAGGAATTGAAAGCAGATGCTTCCTTTTATAAAAGTTTGTTCTTTTAGTAGGAGCTCAGCACTCCCTAGTATGCCAATACAGATAGAACAACGTGCAGTTTTCAGTTAGGAAACTATGAACACTGGCGTCCAGTGTACTTCAGAGTACAGATTAGTTATTAAAAATATTCCAACATTTGATATTGATTACATATATGAAAAATTTAACATATACAGTCTGTAAGTAAAATGCTTGCTTCTTAAAGACAATGCTTTTTGTTTGAAATTTATTCAGTTCTGCTTTAACCCACAGTCAAGAAAATACCGTAAAATGGACCTGTGTTGTATTATCGCAAAGCCTTTATTGCCATTAAATTTGAGCAAATATTTCATCCTTCAGAATACAAATAATTCAAATGTGGCTATAAAAGAACTTAGTTTGCTTTTTTTTTTTTCTGAATTCACAGTTGAATTTTTAAACAGATTCAAGCTTGATTAATGCCCCAACTGGCTTCCTAAACTGTAAACCTGTTGCTGCAGTACAATGACTTTAACAGACTTTCAGGTTTCTATTCACCTTTAAAGAGGAAAAGAAGCGTTCAAACAGCATCAATTGTCCAGACACCAATGAAGGACCATCTGTCACAGGACTTCCTTACATTAATTGAAATATTTTTCCTGCTGAAAATTGCAGAAATAAGGTTTTGAAATGCTACAGGTTTATTCCTATATTTGAAATAAAAGCTTACAAATGCTTACTAACCAATACACCAAGAAAGAGAACATTCTCAGCATTTTCCATAGCAGACTTTCCAAACTTTCCTCAGACTTGTGGTTCACTTTAAGCATTCACAAAGTTCACATTGTTTTGACTGGTGTCTTATTATCTGATTAAATATACACAAGTCTTTGCCATATTGAATAGAAAAGGTGGAAATAAATGCCCAGAAAATTATGCTTCCCCTTTTTAATGACAGAAACAAGACTTGCTGAACTACTGCCCTGCAGGGTCTGTGAAACGCTTTTTTAAAAACCCACAGTTAACAGATTTACTTTATGAAAGGCTTCCTTTTTAACTTCATCAAAAGGGAAAAAGAACAAGACCTATTTATACTTGGATAACGTAAGTGTTTGAGTCCTCATTATGAATAAGAAACTGTCTTACTCCACATCTCATTTCACAACTGTGTGCCCAGGTGCCACATGGACGGTGGGACTGTCACATGCAGTGCAGGAGCCGCACAGATTCCAGAGCCAGGAAAGGACAGAATGTGGAAAGGGACATAAGTCTGACAACTAAATCACACAACCAGCTGTGTTCAGTTTAGGCTGGAAAATAAAGAGAATAGCTTTGGAAAGTGAACATAAAATGGAAATGCACTGTGAAAATCCTGAAGAAGTCTTGATGCTTGCTAAGAAATAAACTACCTGCAATGTCCCTACTATTTAATTACCATTGTACCAGAGCTGCTGTTTCACTGAACAGAGCACAGTCTCGAACTCACAGACTGGTTTCATGTGATCACTATGACAATAAGAATATTGATTGATTAAGCAGCATTCATTACCTCCTACCTATGTTCTATGTGCTGCAGTTCAGCGATAAATGGCAACTTGGTTTACTTTCAATTTGCCACTGATGAAGATGTAAAAACAAAAAATCAGTCTCTTACCAAGCTTCGCAAAAAATACAACTTTACAAATGTATCTCAGGAGGCTGGAAGAGAATGAGTATATAATGAGCAGAGAAGTATTTTCTATGACTATAGTTATTTATTCATTATATGCTCAATTAACTATCGACTGGCAGACTTCTACAGGTCATATGAGAAAAGGTAAAGAGAATAAGGTAAAAGCCAGAAAATTCATGGAATATATTTGTCAGTTCTGAACAGAAAATAGTGAATTCTGGCTGGTTTAGACAAAAGGTGCAAACCTCTGAAATTTGTGAGGATTCACCCAATTAGGAAGCTCTGGATTAGCAAATGAATAAAAAACTTTAGCACATAGAATGGATGATAATGGCTCCATATCTGTACATATATACATACACTACACATTTTCTATACACTGTACAGAATATATTTAGACACAGAGGTATAAACATATACATTCATACACACATACATACAGCTATGTACATATGCATCAGCTGCTCGAGTGAGTTCTAGAACTGAACATGCAGAAATGCACAACGGTGGGAGGCACAAAATAGACGTGTACAACTCTATCAAACCCTTTAAAAAGAAAGAAGACAGATGTGAATTTACCAATAATAAGCCATTTTCAAAGCATTCATGTAACTCAAGAGGATTAAACAGGTTGTGGGAATCATGGAACATTACAACAGTATTACCCGTGATGACCTTAGCATGACTTCACAATAAAAAGCTGAGTAATAAGGTAACTCTGGGCTGTGTTTTCCAAGTCTAATATATTCAGACTTGGAGCATCTAAACTTTACAAAGAATTTTACTTTAACTTGTAACCCCAGTATAAATAATGTTCTAATTTCTTTTGCACAAATAATTTCCCGTATGTTGGTAACACTGATTGCAGCTTAGGTAAGGCTGTAGCATTATCTAACAAGAAGGGTTAATGGCATCAAACAATAAGCCTGAACTTAATTCAGGAGTATTTACTGTTAAAATGACTCAGCAACTTTAGAATGAAAAGGTGCAAAAAGTAAATGTTTTCATTGTCTCTCCTTTGCCATCCCCTCTTGGTAATTTTTCATATAAAGCTGTTTTCTAAACTAATTTTCTGTCATTCAAGATCTACTTGATGCTGGCAATTTGTCCTTCCTCTGCCCCTCACTCTCCTCTCTAGGGTGGCCATGGCCTCATTTGGCTGATGCCTCCGTGATGTTTGGAGGTGTTAGGACTGCAGCTGTTGTGTGCTGCTGTCACAGCTGGCCCACGCTTATCACCAGAGCCAACTACTGCCAAAGCTCCTCCGTTGCTGTATGGCCAGTGTGGCAAACCCTGGGACAGGCGGGCATCTGCCTGTTTGCCAGCATTTCTGTTTTACCTCTTAGGGACAAGAGGAGGTGGAAAAAAAACCCCAGCCTCCCCTGGTTTTGCACTATTAAGAGTAACTGGAGAGGAAGAGAGTGATCTCAAATAGAAAATCAACATTTTTGTTCTTTTCAGGATGGTATCATCCAGTAGATGTGTGTCGGTACACCTGTGTGTCTGACTGACCTGCTGGTTCTACTGCTCACTTCACCCATTCAAACAGGGCCCTGACTGGTGCTGAGTGCAGGAAGCTGCTTTGTCACTGCTTGGACAATATCCTCAGCCCATTAATTTCAAGTCCTGTCTTCCTGGTTAAACTGTATTCCTGATACCCTTTGCTAGTCATGCTATTTGGTGCCCTTTTTTTTTTTTTTAATTGCCTTTTACTAATTAAACAGCAGGTAATCAGGGAAGAATCCTAACTCCTGTCTGAACTTTAATGGGCAGGAAAATCTACTGACACCTGCAGTATCCTGAATGAAATAATTCAGGAATCTGTGAGTCCTGTGTACTATACACAACAATAAAAAAACCACACAAGTGTTTTATACTCTCTGCCAAAGGCAAAACAAGAGTCAGGAAACCGATTTCACCTGGAATCTTCAGCCCCGACTTGGTTTCTCTATGGCAGCCTCAGAAGGTGCCCTTTGCCAGAGGGAGCTGTAATGGCAGTGCAGAGCCGCCGGATTCTCAACACAGACCTGGAGCCAGAGCTCCTCACCAGAGGCACTGCAGCCGCCGGGGGGGCCAAGGGCTTCCGCGGATGGTTAAAGGAGACTTGGGAAATGACACCAAGTAATCAGTGGAGAGCAACAACAGTTTCTTGCCCCAGAGTGCTCTGAAAACTAAGCCTTCTTAATAATCTAACATTTTAAGGCAGCTAAAAAAAAGCCTTGTATGACTTCTTAGAAGGATCTCTCCTTGAAAGTAATTTTTTCCTCTTCTACCAGTTTCGTGCCAGAGTAACTCCACAGACACCAAAAGCATTGCAGCTATTTTATAAGCAATGTAAACAGGCAGATAAAGATTACTTTTGCACATGGTCTTACTTCTGACTCTTTAGTCCAGTGTAAGTAAATAAAGGCAAGAAAAGTAGTATACCTTCCTCCACTTGTCACAAATGCCATTAAAATCATTATGATAAAGCTAGTAAATGCTTTTTATCTACAAGATTCAAATCCAGTTCCTTCGCAAAAGAGTTGGAAAACAAATGAAGTACATGGACAATGGACATTATTGCCTCATTATCATGCCCCAGTCTCAGTCAGCACAGAATTCTAACATTTGTCTGAATGAATTATGACTAGTATACACATTTGCTCACGTTCAGATAAATCTAATCAGATAATTTATTACTGTATTTCTGCCAAGTTATAATATTTTCATTTCAAGAGCAGCAGAAAAAGGACCTCAAAAATTCTGAAGAGAATAAATTTTAGGCACTAAGTAGAGCTTCAGTGAGATGAACTTTTCTTAGAACCACTTTGTGACTGTGGTACTTTGACTCCAAGTTCTGTGAACACAAGTTTGGCATTTAAATTTCACCTTTATGAAAACAAGCTATTTCAGTATTTAATACTCAAGAAATAATTCAATAATTATTACAATAATAAAAAAACTCTCCTATCCCATTTTCATAAGGAAAAGTTTGCACTTTCAAAGGAGACAAAGACCCCAAACTAATTTAACAGTAAAGCTACTAAGATAAGCCTGTTGCCATCTTCAGTCACTGCAGGAGGGATGGAACAAACGTCAGAAATTCCAAGAATTATGTCAGTGTCGCAGTATTTTCTGCAGAGACGGTGCAAAACTTGGCCGACTGTGCAGCTGTACTGCGTGCATCACAGGGTCCTAGTGCCACGAGAGGGATCGGGACAGGCTGGAGAAAGAGGCCAGCAGGAGCCTCATGAGGTTCAAAGAGGGGAAGCACAAAGTCCTGTCCCTGGGGAGGAAATAGCCCAGGCCCCCCTATCTGTTCGATTTTCTACAATCCAAAATGTTAGTCTCGGAGTCAAAATAGGGTAGAGTTGGAAAGAATACTTTTTGTTAATGGTATCAGGACTAAGTAGCTTGGTTCTGACCTCTGCCAGCCAGCAAATCACACTGATGATGCTACACACAGAGGGGACTTTATAGCTTTTAGGTGGTAATATCCAAATCTTAAGGATGGAACTGCTTAATTTAATCTATTAAATACATGCACAAGAAATAAAACCTACCTATGGATTGCATGGTTGTTACACAGTTTACACAAATGAATATTTTATCCCTAATAAGCTATTTAATAACTATTTGCAGAGTAAGTAACTACCAGGGTTTGATGAAGGATATCATTATGTGGCCTTGCATTTGTGGGGAGTGTAGTTTATTTGTAAACAGAGCTGCATGGTATTTATCATTTTGATTTACAAATGTAATGCAAGGCATACATTTTATTTCATGTGATCCCTTTGTTCCCAAAAAGCGATAATGCCTTTATCTTCTTTCCTGAATTGTTACGATCACAAGTAATAAAAATTACAAACAGATTTTCACACAGAAAATGGGGCCCTTTTACTTGAAAAACTGGAAGTTGAAATGATGTTTGTCAAGAAAAAGGCTAGCTGGTGTGTATTGAGATTTAAAACCAGATATTCCAGTGGCTAGTTTTTGTGCTAAGGAAAATTTCATTTGCCATTAAAATGCTTTTTTATCTGCTTAAATGATTTTTATGAAATACTGAAAGCAAATTAAGCTCCATAATCCTTTTAGCAATAAAAAATATCACAATAGTTCAATTCTGCTTGTAGAACAATGACATAACCCAATAAAACTTTAAATTTTAACACAAAAGCAGCCACAACTCCTTCCAAGGTACCTACTGTTTCTGATGTTAATACCACCAAGGGGCCTGTGCAGCAGAAATACTGACATAAACCCACAGCAGTTACACTACAATCAAATGGTTGGTACTAAAATCTGAAGTCCTGCTGACTTCACATGTAGAGAGCAGACTTTCCATCACATAACAATACGACATTTCATTTGCTATAGCAAAAGCTGAGAGAGATAGAAGTGCAATATTACAAATCTCTGCATGTATACTGGACTTTGTAATATCCTTCTGAGAAAAGAAGATTCTGAACGTGCTAAAAATGGTAACCATAGAAGACTTTATGCATCCAGAAGCTAAAATTAAATAGTCTTTTGTGTCTCACAGTAAGTTCTACAAATGTCAGCTTCCTAACAAGCATGAAGTATACAAGGTCTTTTTGTTACTTTAGAAGTCTCATCTAGAGCTCCTTAAGGACTTTTGGCTACAATTCAGACTCTGAAAAGTCACAAACACCAACCTAGTTGATGTTTCTAAATAAATATCAGTAACAGAAGAGAAACCAAAGTGCTGAACTTATCATTAGATTTTTGTCACATAAAACTACAAAAGAAAGAATGCTTCTAACACAAAAATAATTAAAATAATTATTGCATCTAATGAGCCAGGATCAGATGTAGTTATTAACTGCTATGACTTAAAAAAAAAATCTTTGCTTTTAAAATACTTAACAGCCATAATAATAAATTATATTAAATCAAAACCTATGCTAGCAGCTAATGGCCAATGCTAGCAGACATGTTGATGGCTCATCACTGAAGAAAATTAAAAAGTAGTTAATTTTATATCTCCATGGTGTATCAGTCATCAACTGCAATTGTACATGAGTGAGAGTAAATCCTAACTGTATTTTGGTTTCAAACTGACTGACATGGAAGTTGAGAACACTGTGAAGTTGGGAGTGCTCAGTGAGGGAAGGAGGGAGGGAGAAATACCGTGAGAGAGCTTTGTAATAAACTCTTGCTACAGCCAGAGGTTCTACACGTTTCAGGTCTTAAATTGTACCTGTAGCTACATCATAAGGGTGTTCAGAGTATAGAGAGGAGGAGTAAATTTGGAGCATACAAATCACATGGCTCTGTTTGAAAATTACTGCTCTTCCAGTTAATGACTGATTTTCCCCAAAGTCAAAAGGCTGCTTCTTCGAATAGCATTTTTCATGATTGTGTTTGTCTGAATAGACACTTTAAGGAACCTGAATATTTAATCATTATTGTGACAAACACTTTTTTTCTCTAGTATGGGGAATTCCTGTAGCACATAATAGTCACCATTGACTGCACTGTACTGTGTATTACCAGTGCACTAATTTAACAGATATACTTTTCTATAATGTGGGTATCTGATTTAAGAATCCACATTAATATTTCATGCATAACATAACAGCAAGTGACTTTTTGTAGATTAAATGATTGTCTCCTTTAGCATTCTACATTTTTACAGAAATCACTAGCATTTTGACTAAGGACATATGCATTTTTTTCATTTTCCATACTCATAAGCAGGATGTTGACGATGCTGTTTCTCTGACAAGAAGAGACCACGAAGTGCTAGTATTATACCCTGGCATTTGCTAGACATTAATTCCAAGGATATTTTTAAATATATACATACCGTTCTTTTTACTTTTAAAGTAATTTTATTACTACTCTGATATTATAAAATTCTTTTTAACCACTGATAATTTCTAAATACAAAGCATGTGAAAAGTATGTTCAGTCATCTGTGGCCTTTTAAATGAAAGGCATCAAAAATATTCCTTGTGGCAGAAAAGATCCTATAGCAGGTCTTTTAATAGCTGCTTTAAATTTTGTCAGCATCAGAAAAAGACAAGGAGAAATCTGTCAGGAAACTGATAACAAGTTGGAATTATCTGCACATACCGAAACGCTACTCTTTTAAACTTCGTAATTACATTGGTTTTGTGAAAATAACTTCAATCCCTCAAATTGCGTTGTTCCCACTATGCAGACGAGCCAGTTATTTGACCATTATATTCTGCTGTTTCCATTTTGAGAATGTAGGGGATGATGCTGTCAATGGGAACGTTTCCAATGAGACCCGTGAAAAACAGTTCCTCGGTGATGCTAGAGCTCATCAGCCTAAGTGCTGGCAGGCGAACTAGGATCCGGGCTAGCCTGAAAAAGAAGTTCGCTGGGTTATACATACATATCAAAGCCATTTAAGATACTTTATGGCTAAAGAGCTGGATCTGCCTTTATTATTGCCGTAATTCATGAATAGGAGTAAAGAGGCAATTAAAGCTAATTGGCTACCACAAAAGGAATTGTTACTGTTCTATTGTTCTATCCTGCAGGCGAAATGAAAAGCCAAGTAGCTGTCCAGTGAAAGGGACATATTAATGCCCTTTGTAGACAGACCATGTGTGTACAAACACACAGTTCTCTTGGCTTTTGAAATTCCCGCTGGACAAACAACGCTGAGACTCATAATATTCATACTGATTAGTGCGAACATTTGCACAATTTTAAGAGTACAATGCTTAATTAAAATTCCAGCCATAAACAGCACAGTCCTCAGTTGCCTAGCAACTTCGTGCCAAATGAGATAGCAGGAAGGGGGCTGGATGTTTATAAACAGAAAAAAAGAGAATCTAATGAGAGATGGAATTTGGGGGGATGTATTGTTAAGCATAAATACTGTCAAATGCTCTGGTGTTTTATTTACCAGGATGTTAACAGATATCCAATATAATGAAGTGATTGTATTGAAATGCTGGACTTCCCATGCATATGAAATTTAGGACAGTGATGAAAGCATTTTGCTGTCATTCATATGGGAGATGTGCATCACAAATGCCAAACCAAATAAATTTTCTGAACCAGAACCATGTAATAGCAAACCTCAGATGGCACTGACCACAGGTGCTCTGGAAAATGCTTGAATATTAATGGAGAAAATATCTAAGGTCCATTCTGCTAATATACTGTATCTTGTAAACTTTAGGGCAAAAAGATTCAAGCCATGCTGTTGTTTTTGTGAAAATTGTAATAGTTTTCTCCTGTCTCAATTTGTACCAGCACTCAGTTGCTCAGAAATAATCAGATTTATTCTCTAAACTTGTCTATGGGCGAGCATGGAAATACAGACACTATCAGTTAAAATACAGGACACTGCTTGGGGAATGTAACTCTGATTTTCTTCCCTGAGACACTATTATGAGAAGTAAGTATATGGAACAAGTTTACTCAGGTCTCATGAATCAAACCAGAAGGACTCAATTGTACATGGAAGAATGTGGGATTTGAGGATATTTCTGAGGCAGAGAATCCTATTTTCACTGCACCACAGTGTTAACTCTGTAAGATCAGTGCAGAAAACAGAGATGGGAGAAGCTCTCCCTTTCAGACAGTTTTTTCTTCTTTTATTTTTAGTAACCCCACCCTCAGACAGTGCTTAAGTGTATGGGATTGCTTCTTTACATGAGGATACCTTTCACAGTAAAAAAGAACATGTTCTAGTATATGTTGCTAGACAGAGGTGAGAACTTCCCTGATAGTGCAGAGAATCATTGTTTTGATGAGTTTTGATGGAGACTGTTAGAAAGTACGGTAATTGTTTCTAGCACGTAACAAACAGAATAGTTGAGAGGTGAATAAACAAGCTAGATAATTTCAGAGAAGTCCTTGGAAATTAAAAAAAAAAAAGCCGAAGGAGAAAATAAGTAGGATGCAGGAATTTCTTATAAACAGAAGTTTGAGAGATGGTTACTGTCTCCTGTTATATGTAGTCCTGGTTTTTCCAAAGGCTATAACTGACAGTTTTAACATTTTTCTGCATATGTAACTTGAAAAACATTTCAAGTATGATAATCATCTTTTAGTTGTCAAAGGGGCATGGGAGGTGTGGCAAAGA
>VYZQ01033640.1:18687-59360 GCA_013400655.1 Mystacornis crossleyi | reverse complement strand
TCGCCGCGCCGCCCACGCCGGGCACGCCGCACAACAGCCGCGAGCTGGACGCCGAGCTGGACGAGGACGCCGGGCCGGAGTCCCCCCGCGACAACTTCACCGAGGATTCCGGCGAGTGCTCTTCCTACGCCGACCACCCCATCAAGGTGGAGTGCCCGTCCTTCGCCATCCCCGTGCCGCCGGGTGACGGTGAGTAGCCGGCGGGCTCCCGGCGCGGGGTGTCCTCCCATCACCCCGCGGGCTCTCGCAACCCGGCTGCCGGCGCTTCTCCCCAGCTAGCGCGCTTCTAAGTGGCTTCAGCCTTACCCTACTCCCTCCCGCCCCATCCTCTGCGCTCCGAAATCCGCCCGTGCCTCCCCCAACTCTTGCACCTTGCGCTTCCCCGTGAGCTGGGGAGCCCGGAAGGGGAGCGGGCTGCTGCGGGTGCTGGAAATGCTGCATACCGGGTAGGGGGAGAGGGTGCGGGCAGGGATCCTAGTGAGTTTTTATCGGTATTTATCAATGGGAAACCCGTGGAAAACTAGCTCAGAGATTATCGAGACAAAGTGTCAGGTAGCATTGTACAAGAAGATAAGCATCCTTCTCGCTGGAGGATTTTCCCGTTCCCTGCAGACTGTGTACAGTTTTACTAATCGGTATTAAAATGATGATGACGATAATACCTGAAAAATCTGCTTATTGTTGCAGATGGGCCAGAAAGCTAGGGGAGAGCTTTTACATAATAAATTGCACGGGTTGTTTCAGAAATACTGCTTCTAACTTTATCGGGCTTGCGGACAGAAGCAGCACTTCCATAAAGCCTGTCCTTTCCCTGCGCATTCTTTACCCTCCACGTTTCTATTGTGGAGGTGCAGGGGAAGTGTTGCTTGTTTGTTTTCAGTCTAGATTAATGCAGGGGTTTTAATACAAACATGAACCTGTCTTCAGAAGTTGACATCACTGAGGAATCAGCCAATTGGTTGACGTTTAACCAACCTTCTTTTTACACATAAACCCCATCAAAGAGTTGTTTACACTAATGTTCTTTTGAAATGCAAATCTAGAATGCCAACAGACAGAAACTCAATTTAGATTAATGTAATTACCTGCAGTACACAAATGAGGCTATACTATTTAATAACCTTCGCTTAAACCTTTTTAGAATCTGAAAAAGACTCCTATTGTGGAAGTTTAGTACTACAACAATTAAAAAATACCTCTGTGATTTTTATATTGCCCTTGCAACTTGTTAGAAGTTTGTGGGTTTGCTTTAGTACTCTGAAAGAAAAAGATCTCAAATAAATACAGCTCATATTGAGAAAGTGTAACCTAATGCTTTGTGAGGCATTAGGTCACATCTTGTAGGGAGATTTTTTGCTGCTTTCCTCTTTGAAAATTGTTTTCCATCAGAAAAATAATTGATTCTTTCCTTGCTGTAGGCTTTAAAGAAGTCAGTGCTCCAACTATTACCCCACCTCTCAATCAGCCCAAAAGATCAAAAAAACGCCATACAAATTTAACCTTGGATAAAATGATGGAAAAATTCCTGCAGCAGAGCATGGATACAGATGAGAAATTTTACAGATTTGAAGAGCAGAGGCTCAAAATTGAGGACAAGCGTCGGGAAGCCGAGCATGCTCGAGAACTCCAGATGTTACAGATGTTGGGACAGATGT
Source organism: Mystacornis crossleyi (assembly GCA_013400655.1). Lineage (NCBI taxonomy): Eukaryota > Metazoa > Chordata > Aves > Passeriformes > Timaliidae > Mystacornis > Mystacornis crossleyi. Next base: position 57,705 of record VYZQ01033640.1, on the reverse strand, counting down.
TGGCTGGAATTTCTTCTACGGTATCACAAAGGTCACAGTCTATACCAGCAAGTCCACCTCGGAGAGCGAACCATCGTTCGTATGCGGATAACTTTAACTATAATGCTATGACAGCAACACTTTCTCCACCGATAGGTACTTCCTTCTACAGCATAAATAAAAGCTGGGGTACTTTTTAAAACTTCTGTGTGAAAGCACTGGTAGTAAGCAGCTTTTGAAAATAAAAGCTAATTGGAATTATTTAATACTGCGGTGAAGGTGTTTGTCTGATATCAAATGAAATGAAATAATTATTCTTACCATTGTGCTGATTATTTAATACAGGTACATTAGTTATAACAAATTTTGATGAGCAAAATCATATGTTTTGAATCCTGTACACATTGGGAACTTCTTTCCACGTTCATGTCTCTGTACAGAGAAGTTAGGAGTTTTATATGTAGAAGGCGAGTAGGACAGTTGCTAAAAGCAATCTGGAAACATTAGTTACTTTGTAGCAGAAATTTTGCTGCTGTTCTGCTTGAAGTCATCAAGCATAACCCAGTATATGAAGTTAAGGCTGTGCATATGTTTTTTCAGGCCTGGGAAAAGAGTGGAGTTTTGCCTACACTGAAGTAAGTCAGATGTTAAGATCCAGCTTCTTTAAAATAGATTTCTTTACAACAAAATTCTGAATTTTATAATTAAACACTGTATTACTGTAGTAGGCATAATAGAAGATAAAAATACTTACTTATGTTTTTTTTCTACACCAGCTCTTTATACGTTCTTTGGGCATCTGATTTTACTTCAAAGAAAAAGGCAAAGCAGTATCTCAAGAACTGCTATTTATGCACAAACTCTTCTTTCTGTACCTTATGTGTGGGCCAGAAGCTGATGGTAGCAATCATTAACAAAGTTCCTAGGATCTGTGCGCCTGTGGCATTTATCTTTATCACGGTCGCTTTGTATGTGGAGGTAGACTGCGTGGGCAGGAGGAAATCAGGGATACTCCGTCAGTGCTGGAACTGGAGTCAGATTGGGGCTTAGTGGTTGTAGCCTGCCACGTGGAAATGAAACAAGTCTTACTCTGTTCTAATTCTGAATTTCATTCTGCTTGGAAGAAAAAAAGCATAGTTTGAAAAGAGGAAAAAAAAAAGAAACCAGCCAGCCTCAGTGTTGAGTAATAATCTGGCCTGCCAGATCTTAACGGGCATTCTCTGAGTCCTGAGAGGCTGTTGGAGCTGTTTCAGTTGTGTGTTGTGTACTGTGTTTCCCTGTGAAATGCATGGCAGACTGGGTAGTAAGGCCTTTTGAGGGTTTAGGCTGGCAGATCTGGTTGTGTTTCTTCTTGGATGGATAGTTGGTCTGTAGGATTTCCTGGTGGCAGCAGACTTTCGTGGATAAATTACGGGATATGAATGGATACAGTGTTTTAAATGTTGTTTTCACTTTTAAAATAAAGGAGAACTGGAGTTTTAGAAAATCCTGTAGGAAATAATTTAAGATTCTAGACTGGGGTGAAGGTACCTACAAGGCCTTACCATTACTTCTGAAGGATTTTTCCTGAAAAGCTCAATTACGTGTAACAACCTGAAACTGAGGTTCAGCTTTTCTTGCTGAATTTGATCATATAGGTGTACTGGCATATTTCACTATGTAAAAATGCATTTTATTTATTTAACTGTAGCAAGAGCAATTCAAGATTCTAATCTTCTAATTGGTAAAGGTGTAAAGTTTTTATGCTAAAATGTGAACATAATGCTTTAGGCAACACATCTTTTAAGGAATTTAGATTTCGTTTGTTAAGAGCTGAATATGCCATAGTGATTCTGTAGGTAGAGTGGGGCTATATTAAGAATTGCTTTTTGCATAATTCTCTGTTTTCTCTTCATTTATTCTGTAGTCACTTTATATACACACTTGAACAAAAACCAGCAGCACATAAACAGAAGACCTTCTTAACAACATTGTGCTTTAAGGGTTCCAAGCTATACAATATTCTTGTGTGGTTGAAAACCAGCGAGTGTATGAAGTATGATTTAAAGAAAATAATCTGCCCTATCTTCAGAGGAGATGAGCATTCTCCTCTGGGTCACTGCAGTACTATTTTGGCCATAATCCAAAACAGGTTGTGGGTTTTTTCTTTTATTTTCATTCCTTTCCTTTTTTTTCCACCCCTTTTTTATTGTTTCTCAGTAAGAGTGGGATGCCTATATTCAAAAGCAAAAGATCAGCCAAGAGTATTTCTCATTACTGAACACTGAAGCAGGCTGTTACTGAAGAGTAGTGTGTCTCGTTTAGGTTTAGACCTTGTGGAAGACTGAGAAAAAGATGCATTTTGCTGATAGCACACAGATTTGGAATTTTCTTGTTTCTGCATTTTCCCCCTTATTACACCCAGTATTTCTGGAACAGTTTTTCTTCTTTTTTTTTCTCCTTTCCTTTCTTCCCGCCTCTATATTTTGGAGTTGTGGGGTGGGGTCACTGAGTTTTATACAGCTGAAAATAAGGAGTATCATGGGAGTTATTTTCTGCGTAATTGTGTCCTTGAATGCTTTTTAGAAGAACTGTAAAAAAGAAAGCATGGCTGTGGTCTAGGGCACTGATAGTAGTATTCAAATAAACTGCTTTTCTGAACAGAATTATACAGGTAATGAGGAGCTTTTAACAACTTGCTCCTTTAGTGTATTTGGTGGAATTTATAGTTAACCCAGTGTTGATAAAAGTAGTGATCTTCACATTTTTCCCATGTTGGGTAAATATATTAATTCTTTCTAGCTGTAATTGTTGAAATAGTTTTTTCTTCTAAGATTTTGTAGCCTTTTGAGAGTCCTTTGATACATAGCCTACTGAGTGTGCAGTTGTTTTAGTATGTGGCTTGACATGTAGCTTTGCATCAGAGATCTGGAGATGTATTATAGCTAAAAATGAACTTTGTGTGATGTTTGTGATGTTTGCATCTAGTGCACTGGATTATAGTTTTGCAGAAAGACTTCCACTATGCTTTGTAACCACCCACCAAAGTAAAAAAGCAGTGAGATAGGCCCTGATTCTGCTAAGAGTTGGAAGTCTTTAAGGGGAAGCGAAATATAAGGTAGGGTGTACATTTAAAATTTGGTTTCAGTTGCTTTGTGCTTGCTCTGTGTCTGGATTTGTTTAGTCCTTGCTAAGTGTTCCTGTTTCAGTTGAGCTTAATTATGGAAGTGATTTCAAGCTGAACTAAGAAGGTATTTCTAGTAACAAAATGTTCATATAACTGTTCTGGGTTGTTTCTTTCTGTACCTGAGCCCTAAATTAGGACTATGAACAGTCAGTGAGAGTGTTCTATGCATCAGACCCAGAATTCATTTTTAAAATCATCACCTTCCCTAGTTACTCACTGTTCTAAAGGCCTTTAAGTGACAAGGCGTTTGGATGTCACTTTGTCTCTTTGTGTGATTTTATTAGTGTACATGAGTGCTTAAAAGACATGCTTGCCAATAGTTTAAGAAAGAACATTGTTTGAAGTAACACTTATTTTCTTCTTTTCAGTTATAGAGAGATCTTTTTCACTACACAGAACACACACTCTAAAGGATATGGAGAATATTTTTCAGCTGGTGCGCAATGTTATCCCTCCCCTAACAGGGAAAAAGCATAAAGGTCAAGATGGTCGTATAGGCATTGTTGGAGGATGTCGAGAGTAAGTTGAATAGAAATTTAATTTTTGCTTCTGAAAGCTTCAGGATTTCATAACTACTTGTAGAAGCCATTCAAACTCACCTTACACTTAAACTGCAATTTTCCAGAGAGCTTTAGTACTCCATCATCATGACCATGCATACTTAGGAAAGAACATGGCACCTTGCAGATGCGTTGCAAAATTTTGATACTGAACGTTATGGGAACTTAAAATGCTGTTTGTGTCTACTTTCTCTGTCTTTTTGACCACCAAACTGTCTGCTTTCAGTGTTAGTCTTTTCCCATTGCATGATGAGGTTGTAGAATGAGTAGAGTAAGACAGTGGCACATCTGATTTTTTTTGAATCCTGCGAACTGGGCCTCTGTGTTTTCTTACCCTATGTTTTCTTGTGGGCTTTTTATTTTGATAAATATTGGTGTTTACTAGGTTCTGTCAATACCTTGTTTTATGTACTGGAGTAAAGGAAATACCCTGTTTCAGGGGAAAAAAGAGTTACTGCATAAATCAGTTAAATGCTGTACTGACCTAGAAATAATATTGGCCACGATACTTTGAATGAGCCACTACCTGGTTTTCATTTCCCCCTTCTGAAAGAGAGATGACATCTTTCTCCTGTAAGAGAGATCTGCTGTTGGACATCTGCCGTTAATAAACATTCCATAAGAGCAGAAGGTGATGTCTTGTAGCTGGGTTGAATAGCCAGGAGTTAGAACCTAATGGTCATAGGTTCTTACCTCTTGGCTGAAGTAAGCACCTTGGGAGGGTGATTTTGTTCATCTCTCTCTTCAGTTTTCATTAAGAGAATTTAGGGCAACTGGAATCACAGTTTAGGCACTTCAGTTAAGCATCTAAAGCCAGATGGGATTGATCCAGGTCACAGATCCCATATTTAGCTTGCAAACAGTTCTTGGGTCTTGTTTTGTTTGTCTCTAAAGTTTTACCTCTGTTACTTGAGAAAATTTTTCTGGTTTATGGCATGATCTTTGTAAATATTTCCATGAAAGATCATTATCTAATCTCATTACTGTGTTTCCTAATGTAAATTTTATTTCATTCCAGATACACTGGAGCACCATATTTTGCTGCAATTACAGCTCTCAAAGTGGTATGTGTTCTTTTATACAAGTCCTAAATGAACTTTCCATCATTTCTGTTGCCCAGGTGCCATTTTTTAAGTAGCATTCATTCTTTAGGGCACATGAACTTTGAGCTCTCGAAGGTCTTCTCTTGAGCAAAGAAAATCCTTTGTCCAGAATTTGTAGAAATACTTTGTAAATGTGTCATTCACTGTGTTTCATTCACTGTGTTTTCTTTCACTGTGCAAGGTGAAGTTAGAAATATGTCCAGAATTCGACAATTTCAGGGACTTGGATAGGAAATTTCAAGACTTGGTGAAATATTTTATCCAAAAGTGAACAATAAAGTAACTTTAGATTATTGTTTAAAGTTACATTTTTGCGCTATATTGAGTTCTTCAGAAATTTTTTTCTGGACCTGACAGCTGTGTTGAATGAAGTAACTTTCTTTCAAAACTTAAAGCTTTAGCCTAGTAAAATTCTTACATGCTGTAAGTCTAAAGATCATGGGAGGAATTCAGTGTAATTTCTAATAGCACATTTTATTTGCGTTCTCATTATCAGCAGAAGTATTTTCTAAGCTTTTTATCCCCTAGAAGCATGAACTTCCTTATTTTATTGGCTAAACATATTAAATGGCTAAACATAATTACTGCAGAGTACATAAATACGGGGTGATTGTTCAAATGTAAACAAGTCACGCTTACATAATACATCTGCTTTTCAAAACGCTATATATAGTGTGTCAGTACTTTCAGTTCATTGTCTATGTTTTTCTTTTTGGAGATTTCTCTCAGTAGGTAGGTAACCAACCCAGATACTTCCAACCACCTATTCCCTCAGGATGAAAACCTTCAAAGATTTAAAACTGAAATGATACTATATATCATGTTATTATAAGATCCCAAGGCCACTCAGCTTTCTGTCCACTATGTGCAAATACAGTGGCAATACTAGGAGGTTCCTTACTGAAGTCACTTGATTTCAGACCATTACATCTGCACATAAACAGTCATAGTAGCTTGAAATGTTAAATGTATAGTAGTAAAGCAGAGAAGACAATTCCTTAACACTGGGAAATTTCAGTGTGCATGACCCATACAAGATCAGGCTTTCGGTCACTGCTTACATAATTTTATGTGTATGTCTGATTTTTTTGAGTTGGTAGCAGAAGCTTGAGACTCAAGTCTTCAGCTTTAATGTTTGTTAACATAGGGTGTGTTGCTGAAATTGTGCCGGCCTCTTTCTTGTGTGAATTTGGCCCACTGAATAAAAATGGTAGGACTAGAAATATATTCATGGACTGCCATAGATATATTTTGCAAGTATGTTACAGCACAACTGCAAATGAGAAGCATTTCTCAAGTGAGTAAAAATTGAAGATTTGTGTTTTCAGTCATCCTGTTAGTTAGAGACAGAAAAAAATTATATTGGAAATTAGATACAAAAAGAACAGAACATTTCATACTAGTCTAAGCCAACATAGAAAAAAATTAATAAAATTTGTTTTAACTATTAAGAAATAAGAATTCAGTTGAATTACTAGTTGAGTAATCTTTGGAATGCTAAAGTTATTATTAAGTATGAATTTGATAATACTGTTTGCAAATTTTCTTTTTTAGGGTGCAGATTTATCCCATGTCTTTTGTACCAAAGATGCAGCAACAGTAATCAAATCATATAGTCCAGAGCTGATTGTTCATCCAGTTCTGTAAGTGACTTACGTTTTGTTTAAATGAACTAGTCAGACTTACTAGTTTTAATATTTCAGTCTGATAATTGATTAGTTTGTGTTACTTCTTTTGCTGAGTTACTGGATGGGTGAGCTGGAGATCACAAAAACTCCGGGCTTCGTCCTTTCATTACAAGCAGTTAGATATTTAATGTAGGACAATCGGTTGTGAATTTCCTTTCATGACTGTCAAAGTACAATTTTTAAAAAGCAGAGATCCTTCTTTCTGCTACTTGCTTATGTGTTCTGTGATTGTAATGCATTTAACTGTGAACAGAAGCAAGATCCAGAATTACAAATCACTACAAGTCAGCATTTTGAAATCTGCATTTGAAAGGCAAATGGAGTGTTTTCTCTTGCTTCTTCAGCCCTAATAATATTTACAGTAGTGTGTCTTTTTTCCTCTCACTACTGTGTTTGTAGACACCTATGCAAAGTTACAAGGCAAGAGAGATGCTAATTCTCCTTTTTCTTCATGAGTATGTTGCTTGAGATACACACCTGTTACTGGGAATAAATAGATGTTCCAAAATGGTATGTTCCAAAAGTACAGGGTTTAATTAACAAGAAGATGAAAAGTTTAATAAGTAACTGCCCTCCTAATTGGGTAAATCAGTGTGTGCGTGCTTTTCTGAATTTTTGTTCTGAAATGTGCTACTGATTGATGAACTTTCATAGGATAAATTTGTTTCAGTTAGGTGTTATGATGGTTTGCATTGAGCACTGCAAAGGAGAATTAAGATGTGTGCCTTAGGTATATGCCTCTGAGCTTAGCTAGCACCAGTGCGTGTCAAAGTCTGTTGGTGTGCATAGCAAAGCTGTGATTAGGGTAGGAAAACCATAATTTGAAAACATGTTTGTCAGATATTGCTGTCAGGAAGGATTTATGACAGTAGAAATATTTTGGCATCTGAGAACAAGAATATGATATTCCTTATGGGGGTGCCTGCGGTTGGAGGTCATAAGTTTATTGCATTCTGAAGGTGGGTTTCATTCCTCTCACTGTAGACAGTGGTACTTAGAAGGAAGACAGTTAAACAGGATTGTGTTTTGTTGGTTGCTTTTTCCCCTCCCACTCCGCAAAGATAGAAACCCATAACTTTATGGATTTCAGACAAAATAAAAATGTTTGAAAGCAAGGGAGAGATGGGTAAGGTTTTTACCAGTACAACTGTTTGCCTCTTCAATCTAAAAAGCATCTCTTCAGTTGATGTTCTGTCTGCTATCATATGATAGCAAACGCAGTGCAGAAGCCTAATGGCAATATTAACATTTAACTTGGGGTGTCTTGATGTGTTCCAGTTGAGATACAGCATATGGTCATCTTGTATGGTAACGAGTTGACCTTGCCTTGGGAAAAGCATTGTTTGTGTGCACAGTGGTTCTTGATGTCTGGTAATGGAAAAGGTCAATTGGAGGAATAGAAGCAGTATAGAGGAAAGGGGAGGCAAAAATAGGGTTAACAGTAAACTTTCTGTTCACGGAGGGCCAGATCATGCCTGCTAAGTAACAGTGGGATTTTTTTAAATGCAGATTCTCAGTGTCTTCTGTGGAATTCAGATTTCAGTGAAAACTGATCTTTCTACCTGCAAAGAGAATTTTTGATTTTAAACTTCTGCTCTGTGAGTTCCTTCAGGTGTACCCAGTACAGTGAATCTAGAGATTTTCATATCCATGTATCTTTAAGTCTGCAACTCAATATTTAATACTTTTATTAAAACTCTTGATTAATTTCATGCAGCCAGCTGGGCTAATTGCATGATGCAGTGAATCTGTAAATATTGTTTACATGTCATTCAAAATGAAAAAAATTCAAATATCCGAGTGTTCAGATTTTATTTAATGAATTTTCTCATATTTTTATTTTGTCTGCTTCATTTGAGGGAAAGAGAAAACAGTCTTTTCTGGTTAGGAAGGAAGAAATCTTGACTGACTCTACTGAGCCCAGGTTTTATTGAAATTTACACTAACAGGCTATTTTTCCTATAAGGTCCTTTGTCTTCAGTGTCACACTTTTCATATGATCCTTTATATGTAGTGGAGCCATTTGAGTTCGCAGGCACGGCCGGCTGCTCTTGATTCAGAGCCTGATCTCTTAAACAGTCTTTGTACTTTCTCCCGGGCCGTGCTTCACGCATGGAAGAACCTCCGGGTAAAACCCACGAGCAGTTATGTCATTGTTTTCTTTTGTGTCTCCCCTTAAAACATTGCTTTGTTATGATTTCTCCATGATCCTTCAGAGTAACTAGGTAGCTGTTGTACCACTCTCTTATTATGCTAATCATAATTACAGCCCCGTGTACTCAACTCCCTGTTTGAACAGCTTGGCATTTTGCCAGGGTTCAGCTGCCATTTTATACTGCTGGGAGTCTGACATTTTATCATCTTAGCTGCCACTACTTTCTCTACTGCCATCACCTCACAGGGGATCACCTCAAGGGAAGAACATGCTCTTTTTTTGCCCCCTCTGAATGCGAGGGCTCTTCTGGCTCATTAGTGCTGCTGTTGCGGATCTTTGCCAGCATGACTGGGGAAGGTATGTGAGAGTTAGAAGCTGGACTGGAGCGTTTTGGGTCTTTGGCAGATGTCTGTCACTTCAAGGATGCAGAGAATGTTATGTGAGGAAGATTGAGTAGGATTGCAGAAGGAGGGTTATGAAAAGGATCATCCATCTTGCAGCATTTGCCAGGGCAATTCCATGTGACCCCAGATGTAGACCATCCTGGGAATCCTTTTGGTATAACATTCCATACTGGGGACACCCATAGTGCAACTTTCTCTGTGGTTTTTGTTTCTTGACGTCATTCCCTGCGAGTGAATGTGAGAGCTGGGACTGCACATGACAGCCTGGGATCTGGAAAGATGAGGCTTCAGCACCTGGTTCTGTGTCCTCACCCCCTGAGCAGAACAATGATAGCAGGGGCTGTGAATAGTCAACATTATCAATAGTAACCTTCCCTTTTTATTCGGGGGTTCTGTCAAATGCATTATGGTCCCTTCCACAATGACCTGGTATTATTCAAAAATTGACCAGCTAACCAGTTCAATATCGTTGCTGTCTGACTGTTTGCTTTCCTGGGGAGAAGCGAAAAATGTGTATTGCAGAAGTTGGGGTTTTCTGAATAGTGGGATATACCCAGTCGTGGTGACATCTGCTCTCCTTGGTCTTGTCACTGCTACCCCGGGTTTGTGCTGCATTTTCCTGTTTTGTCAGCTAATGTGCTTCTACTGTAAATGCTTCACAAATACAGGCAAGATAAGACTTAGCTTTTGCATTTTATTTTTTTATTGTAGGTGTTTTCTGTGTGGATTTTTGCTGTAGATGTGTGCATACTTCCTTCAGGCATTTCTAAAGAAGAGTTTTCAGCAGGTTTTTTATATTTGCCATGTTAATGGCCTGGCTCAGGTCAGGTTGAATAGACTTCTTGGATACCTGTGTTGGGTTAGCTTATCCTGTCCTGGTAGGCAAGTCATCACAGAGCTAAATGAGCTATGTGAACCCAGCTGGTTGTATGTTAAAAAAAGAGAGAATAAATCTGTTGTGCTATATTCCCCTGTTGCAAGAACTTTTCATAATTGTACAGAGATTTTCTTCTCTGTAGGCCAGAAAAGAGCCAGATATTACTGAGTAGCCCCCTTGTAAGCTGGTTATCAGACAGTTTGTAAAGTCAACAGTCGATATACTCCTTAATCTCCAGAGTTTTATCAGAGGAGTAGAATGAGATGTCAGGTCATTAGTTTCTTGTGGTGCCAAAGAGGTGACGTAATTTTACATTATCCACCAAAAAAAAAAAATCACCCTTGAACTAGGCATGGATTTAGAACTAATACCGTCCTCTTCGCTAGTTGTATCTCTGGGTTTGTGTGGACTAGGAAAGATTGTCAGAATTACTAGAAGTCTTACAGTTAATTGCAGAGTTCAGGTTTTGGTTGGATTTTGAAAAAGATTATTCTTTTGAGTTTGAAATAAGAATAATTGGGAAGAAAATTCTCATGAGGCTGGACTGTGTGTTGAGGCCAGTTACCTTTAATGAAGAAACTCAATGAAGATCAGGGTTTCTGGAATATATTTTACCTAGTTTTACTGAATTTTAGCTACGTTTTGCCCATTTGAAAAAATCATGAAAGTGCATCACGGGTAATTGAGGCCCTGATAAGTTATTTGAGTGCATTTAACCAGTGCCAGATCTTTTAAAGAAGGCCCAGGGAAAATCTTAATATTTTTGGCCCCCTATAATTTATCATGTGGAGAAGAGACGCAAAAACATTGATCCAATGTAGGAGGATGCTCATATCTTTTAGTTGTGTTAGCTAAGGATAGCTATTAAACACGACTTCGGTGTGATGCTGGCACTAACCTCTCTTTTGGATCAGTGGCTGGAAAAAGTGCAGAGTTGTTCTCACCAGAGAAAGGGAATAAACAGAGATTCCTCCAACAATCAAAAAGATGTCTCACAAGTCACTTGGCTGCTGGGTCCCTCTTATACCTGCAGAGAAGATGAAGGAAGAAATAACCTTTGTGATCTTTCTTCCAAAGTTTCATTTAGACAGCAGCCTAGCTAGGAATTGCATGAGAAAGTTTGAGTTTTTTCTTAAGTACTTAGAGAGGGATGACGGTCAGTTTGTATGTGCTGATGCAGAGAATTTATATATTTAAACTCTCTTGTTCTGTCATGCAGTGCCATGGCCAAAACTTGTTTATGGACCTGTTTCCCATGTCCAGCTTTCTTGGCAAAAAGCTGCTCCTTCTTTATATATTTGCTGTGTGTTGCAGAGTGAATAAAAGCTGGGAGGTGTATTCACCCTGTACTATAGTCCCTTTCCTGTCTGTTGTTGCAGAGGTCCCATGTGATTCCAGCAGAGGTTTTGTCACCTCCAAATGTGAGAAGTAGCCAAAGGTTTTTAGCATCGCTGCAGGGAATGCTGCTGTTCTTGTTGCTTTCTGATATGTCAGAAAGAGATGTACTCCAGTTAAATCTTGCCAAATTTATCCTTCTGAATGCTTGCCGTACTGCTGTGATTTGAAACCAGGATCAAATTTCTTTGGTGTTCAGTCTTTCTTGAGTATGAGTGAAGGCAGGAGTCCCTGGGTGTTGTTTCTGAAAGTTTTAGGATCCCCTCCCCCCTTTTTTTTTTCCCCAGATGACAGTAAGCAAAGCAGATATTTAGTCTGAGACCTGTCTTGTCTTCTCATGAGTCCACAGCTGACTGGAAGTACTCTAGCCTTCTGGGTATTAATTCAACTATCATCTGTGTCTTAAGAGTTGAATGCGAGGGCTACCAATGTGATAAAAGATAGTCACTTTATTTACTGGTTTTAATATAAAAAAAAAAGTGCATTATTTTTTCTAGAGACATTTTAAATGTGTTCCTTTCTGAGGGAAATTACATTGTCATCTTAATTTTGTTGCTTTGAAAGTCACAGGTTCAGTTGATGGCAGTCCATTTGAAGAATATTTGACAAATTCTATTTATCAAGTCACAGGAAGTATAATGGGTCAAGAGCACTTCCATGAACTCTGAAGAAAAGAGGTCAAGACATTTGGTTATCATTATGCTTTTGGGGAGGATTGTCGTAGTACACACCGGTAATGTGGTTGAGATCACAACAGACTACAATTGCTTTAAATATTTGTATATATCTAAATGCAGGTCATAAAATGATTGTATTGGTAGCTGTGCTATCTTTACAAGGCTAGATAAGGTTGACCTTCAGTGCTGTTATGTCTGTGTGAGAAATTCAGAAAACAGTCGGGCAACAGCTTCTTCTCCTTTGGGGCTCTCTCACAGAATGCAATAGGCTCTGCTCTTCTTAAGAGAGGTGATCCCATTTGTGTAGTGCGTTTGGGCTCATGATTAAAGAGGCTGTTGTTAGCTCCAATGCCAGTAGTGTGTGACCACCCAATTCCTAATGAAACAGAACATCTGATACCTAAGTGAGAGTCTGGTGTCCAAGCAGCAGCTATGGAAAATGCTTTCACTTGTTGTCATTATGAAAAAAACCCCAAACCAACGATATGGTCAGTATGGCATTTTTTTCTAAATGTTTACCTCAATAGGTCATTCATAGTTTTACTGCCTTGAAGGTAAAATAGGGAGCAAGTAAAGACTGGTATCTGCACATTAAGAGCAGTCCCTTCCTATGAACTTGTGGCACCCCTGCTTCCCCTGGATGACGGGTTGCTGTTCCTGCTGCTGCTAATATTCAGAAGCAGCCTACCAGGTTCACTTCTGGTGTCTAAATTAACTTAATGTCTGGAAATGAAGACTTGATTTGAATAGAATTCAATCCCTCTCATTAAGGTCTTTATTTTTCTTTTATTTTCTTCCCTGTTATTTAATCAAATTGTAGCTGGAAAGTATGTGTTGTCTATCCTGTGTTTACACATTGTACACAATTCAAAGATTTAAACAGCCTGTTAAGTGAAAATGACCCTTTTGTCTTCTAAATGTTTTGGGGGGGCTTTTCAATATGCTAATCCTAATTTGATAAATACATCTCTCTTTGTTGTCTAATTGCATCCAGACAGCTCCATGCCAGTGTGTTGTCTCTGCAACTTGCTCTACCTGACTGAGGTGCTTGGTGAGAGACACACGAGTTGATAATGGGCTCAGTGAGCTTTCCTAGAATATGCTGTTATTTCCAGTTCTGTTCATGGGAATGAAAGAGACTGCCTGAAGCCCTTTAGCTTCTGGAAATTTGGCATTAATTTACAAGAAAGATGATTTAAACATTGACAAATACAGCCACTCTTGGAATAGAGAATTAGTTTAATTTTATGCTCAACATTTTTTTGCATTGTTTGGGTTTGCTTTTCATTCCTTTGGCCCATCCTTTCCAGGATGATTTCACTTCCTATCCTGTTTTCCCAGTTTCCAGTAAAACCCTCACACTAGGTTTACCACAATTGGTAACAATTAGCTTTCTGAGATAACTACTTCAGTTGTAGAGCTACACATTATGTCCCATCTTTGGCTCTTTTGGTGTGTTGTAATACATGACAGGTTCTAAGTGTCAGCAGGTCTAACATTTGATTCACGTTAATTATAATTACCTGCAGTATTTGGACAGACAAAACTGAAAGTCTTTCATCCTCAGATCAGAAACTTTTTCCCATCTTCAAAGATAAGTTTGTAGGTTTGCTATGAAACTGCCCCCTTAGTATGGCTTTGTCTGAGTTTGCATAAACAGGCCTGTGCAGTGGTACATTTTAATGCATTTGGAGCTGCCTCAGTCATACCGGGTGTGTAGATAACGAGCAGAATTTGAATAATGTACTTTCCAGCGAGGAGCCATATAGTCAGTCGGGTGACAGCAGTCTTGCTTTTGTCCCATGTTCTTCCTCAGCAGGAGGTCCCACTGATTGGCATTTTCTCATGTCCAAACCACATCTCTGATTACTAAGGTGGTACCAGCTATGCCTAAAACCCGTGTGAAGAGCTGCAGTCCTGCTGCCTCCTGTTTATGCTGTCATTCATGCTTATCTACTATTTCTGTAGCTCCTGGTTATACCCTTGCTGACTTTGCTTCACATTTTCTTGTTTCCATGTAAGAGTTGACAGGGCTGCACCTTATCACTTGTACCTTTCCCTCTAGAAAGCAATGACAGAAACTGTCATTCATCCTGAATGAGGAAAGCTGCTGTGTTTAGAGCTTTCTGTGATAATATAAAGCTATTGCTTGGTGGCTTTTGATCATTTGGTAAAAGCCAAATAAAATGAAATTTAATAAAATGCAGCATAGAACAAAATTTTATTTCTTTGGGGAGTTGGGGATGGGAGAGGTGTTTCAGGTCCTAGCTGTCGAGTGTCCCCCCACTCTGGGCACTGACCAACCTAGAGCAGACTTCCAAGCAGATGGCACCTGTCAGGTGTCTGTTACAAACAGCTTTAGAAGATGGTTACAAACTCTGGGTGATATTAGGGCAGTGGCCACCATCTTTTTTTTTCAGGCGTTTGTTGGAATTTTTTTGTTTGTTTTTTTTTTTTATGTTAGGGGTTTTTGTTTGCTTTCTTGTTTGTTTGTTTTTGGAAAGGTTATCGCATCAAGCTTTCCCTAAGATGAAGATCTACAGAACTGTGCTTTAGGACAATTTTAATTGTGTGATAGTGAAATACAGAAGAGTTCTGAAGAGCAAAAAACTTAACTTAGTTCTTCTTTCTATATTAGCTCTATAGCTCTTCACCTCAAGGATGCCCCAGTAACTTCTCCCAGTATGTACTCATGTCAACAATTGGCCCAATCCAGGTGCAGCACCTTGTATGAGGTTAATGTGGCAAAAGTTACCTAAAGCCACTAATAATTTACAAAGAAAATTTGTCCTCACCATTTTAGAGACTCGGTAGTGTTTCATTTGAAGAATCTTTGTCTATTTTGCCATGGAAAGTACTTTTCTCAATACATTCTGGAAGCAGAGACAAGAGAGAAAAGATAAACATGCAAGAAACTGAACACCATACCTTGGTCCTATCCACCCAGCAGTTTCAGGGACAGCAGATGATAAAGGTGTTGTGTCTGCCTTCCCAAGAGATGATCAGTCTCTCAGCCTCCCCTTACCTCTCACTAACAGCCAAGGAAAGCTGATCAGACCTCATCTCTGGGATCCTTTTCCCTCGTGTGCCTCCATGTAACCCCCTCTGTCTGCTTGCTTGTTTGTTTAGATCTGACTAATGGACAATGTGTGAAGTTGATTCAGTGATTGTTGATTAGCTTTAGACTTTCTTACCTATGCAGCTTCACAGATATGACACAAGTTACAGAAGCTCCTTCACTTTTTCGTATTAATTATTCAGTTGTCTTGCAGTTGTTACTTACGTGTTTACCCTGTGATAGTTCTTTTCTGTGTGCAGTCAGAGCTTTATTGCTTGCTTTGCAGACAGGCTAAGATTTTGAGGAAGCTTTTGGGAGTTTGGAGGGGTGTTGTTTAGTTGCTTGACTGAACAACAGTGAGCTGTCATAATCTAGATTTTCATCAGAATGGCATCTGATAACATGTCACATAACATGTAGTGATGAGCTGGAAGTAGCTGTTAAGTATCTGTTCATTCCCCATTTATTCCCTGATGTGGTTTGTCACTAGGGTCTTTTTTTGCACACATCTGCAAAATGGTACTGTATTTCACTCTTCATGTTTACAGGTGTTACTGCTAGGATTCAGGTTCCCAGTTATTCCTATTGTGTATGTCCATGGTGCAGAGTGTGTATTTTTATATTATGAGAAAGCCAGACTTATTTGCAATCTCTTGCCCTATCACCTTCCAAAAAAATTTGGTTTATTTCGGAAAATCCCAGACTTTTATTTAATCAAATTCTCTCTCAAAGGTTTTTACCCTCTTCTCAGAAATTGAAATGCTATTTACTCCTGGCTTTAAGAGATTTTCTTACTCCTCTTTATATTATTACTAGGTTTGTGCTTTAGAGTGGGGGTATTGCATTTGTGATGTCTCTTTTGGAAAGTAAATCCAGCTGGGTATCATCCAGCTCTGCTCTGCTCTACCTCTAAAGGCAATAGTGATTCTTGCTTACTTGGTTCATTTCTGTCAAAGCTTGAAGATCACATCTCTTTTGATCAAGGGGCCGTCTTCTTCATACCTTACACCTTTCTGGAGAGATGTTGGGTTTTTTTTTAATTCAGTGCTAATTTCAGTCGTTGTTTCAATGTCTTGGGCAATGGAAGTGATAATTAAAAGGAGAGGTAGGGGATCAGGTTAGTAACCAGGCGGGGAAATCGGCATGGGGTGACAAAGGAGGTTCACTATGTTCTTTGTGTGAGCATAGTACACCGTGAACAGCTGAGGACCTGACATGGTATTCTGTGCTGGTGCCTCCAAAGTAGTTTTTTCCCCAAAACACTTTTGTCTGGTTTTGATCCACAGGCAAACAAGAATATGCATTGACTTTTTCTGTAATGATAAACTAAATACTGCCAAGAAATATTTATTCCTCAGTACCCAGGCACAATTATCTGTACAGGCAAATTATCCAGATGATCCTTAGGAAGGATTTTGGCCCATGCCAACTAGCCTTCCCCAACCACTTTTTCCACTGATGAGGGATTACCATAGTCCAGGAGCTGTGCCTGACAGGCAGGTTGAGCTTTGTCTGCTCTGAAGCTTGAGAGTGCAGAGGCCATCTGACCTTAGAGAGGTTTTCTGGGTATGTTTAAACATCATGCATAGACTGTAACTCTTAAGAGCTAGAGGAATTTCTGCCTTTGTGCTAAATCCTATGGTCAGGAGCGTTCAAAGTTTGCCCCTTCCTGAAGAAAGCTGCTTGTTGATCATTTGTACCTTATCAGCTTTAAAATGCCGCTGGTTTGATGTGCGTGTGTGGACATAAACTCTGAGATAACACAACAGCCCTTCCACTTTCAGAGCAGCTACAGATACAGGATATTGGTAGGGTGTCCATAGCTGCATAATCACAGCTATTGTGAACATCCAGTGTCTTGAGGTGAAACTGGCATGAGGCTTCTGTGAGGCAGCATTTTTCTGCTTTCTTTAGGAAGATTCAAAATCCATCAGTTACTTTACAGGATGTTTTTATAGCTGATTTTGCAAGGTACTAATCATTATCACCATTTTTAATCTCTTGACCCTTCACGTCTTGGACTGCTTCTTGATGTGAAGTTGTGAAGGAGTTGAACATAATGTTGGTAAAATGCTTTGAAGATGAAAAGCTCTGCAGCAGGTTTTTATTATTACCAGAGGCAAAATGTGCAGGAGTGGCTTAATATTGGATTGTTTATTTCCCAAGAGATTGCTTTGTTTTGAAAAGTGCACATTATCAATTGAATTTTAGACAAAATTATCTTATTTCGATCCTGAATATAAATAAATTGACAAACTTTTAATCGTTAGATTATTTGCATGAGACATTTGTAGAAGAGCAGAGCATTTATCGTATTACCTGTGGCTCTGTTCTCTCAGCTTATGTTTAATAAAGCTTTTTTAAAATGTGTTTGGCTTCTACTATCCAAAGGTATGTTGAGTCCAGACATCCTTATATATATATACAGCAGTATTCCTACAACTACATGGTATATAGATATATTTTTTGGAGATATATTTTGCTCTTCAAAGATAAAATGAGTTCAGTATGTGAACAAAGAAAAGTGGTCTGCATTCAGAAATGGTGATGTTTATTAGAGTTTGGTTTACAGGCAGTTTTTCACATGCTCAACCTACTGCATATTGAAGACCTGTCTTTTTTTTTTAATAGTGCTTTAGATACTTCTTGAATCACTTTTATTTCTAGCCTCTATCTGCATCATAAACTGATAGGAGATTGTACAGAAATAAATAAAGAGACGTGAGTGTTTAACAGTTCTCAAGCTGCTATGGTTTCCATGCAAGGCAGAGGAGAAGGGAGGGAGCTACAGCATTCAAATGGAAATTCAGCTTGCTGGAACCGGGACTGCTCCAGGGACAGCGATGCCCTGCCGTGGTTCACTGTCTGCCTTGCCCTTGCAGCAGGTCGTCGCTCCCACCCAGCAGCCTGGTTCTGGCAGAGCTGTTTTGTGGTGTCAGCACAGGGCACCTCTGGGCTTTCCGAGGCAGCTCCTGTCAGCGGAGGGGCCGCTGGGCTGCGGCCAGGCACTGCATCCCTGCGCCCTTGAGCGGGATGCCTCGCTCCCTGCAGCTGCAAAAGCTTTGGGCTCCTGCCTGGCTCTTGCAGAAATCGTTGTGGAATTTGCTGATTCTGCCAGACACAACCTAAACACTTGTTCCCAAGTGTGTCCCATCAGGACAGCTGTTGGTTATGAAAAACATGCAGTGGCTTTCGGCTGTAATAATACAGCTTTGTTGAAGTATTGCAAGCTTAGAATATTCTGAGCAATATTAGAAGCAGTACCCCCTTGCTCAGCCTACCGGCAGCTTTATTCCCCTGTGCTTCAGTTAAAATGTTCATTTATTGTTGTCACCAGTGTCAGAGGTGGGGAGGGAGGGAGGCTAAATTTTCCCTCCATACTGTCAGTAAGGATTAACTGCAAATGCTGGGCAGTGCTTTCAAAATATTCTGACCTATTTACCCAGCAAAACTGATCAGAACAAAATAAACAGTTCTGGTCAGTAGCTGAATGCTGTATGGTGGCAGCTGTATTTGGCAGTGAATTTTCTCATCATTTTTCCAATGCAGACAAAAACCAGAGTGCTACAGAAATTTTAAGCATTACAAGCAGATAATACCCATACTGAATAGCTTGTTTCTCCTGTTGCCTTTTGGGGAAAGGGGACAATTTGGCTGTAATTCAGTTGGAACAAATGCTTATGAAGCAACTGACAAAAAAGCATATGAGTAGATTTATCATTCTGCCATGTGGGGTAATAAACAATTCCATCATTTCCAGCAAGCTGCAGTATATACCTGCGAGATGGTGGATCTGTCTCCGAGGCAAAACCTCTGCAAGGAAGCATTAAACGGGGAATTGTGACAGACTCTAAAAATTGTTGGTTTCCTGCTTGGAATTTATTTTTTTATTTTGTAACTACTATAGTGGATACTTGCAGTTACCTTCTCATTTTTATGTGGTATACCCTAAAGAATGAATTGAGAGAAAGTTTTCATTTTGGCTATTTGGAGAACCATTCTGTATTTCCCGGGTCACAGATTCTTGGTAGTTCGGAGGTTAAAATTGCCTGATACTCAAGATAGGAAGTATCTCTTTCTGTCTTGCATCTTGAACTCAGTTTCTGAGAATGCTAAAATGAAGCCTTTTCAAACTTCTTTTTTTTCACGCTTCCATGTAGTGATAGTCCCAATGCTGTCCATGAGGTGGAAAAGTGGTTACCACGGCTGCACTCGGTTGTCATAGGACCTGGCTTAGGTAGAGATGAAGTTCTACTTGAGAACGCTAAGGTAATGTGCATACTGATATTTTATCCAATGTCTTTATTTTGAATTTTATTAACCATTCCTACATTTTACAGCATTACACAAATGTTCTTGATATGGTTGCTAAATATCAAATTTAATAAAATGTTGTTGACTGAAAATTACAGTTCCTATCCATGGTCTTCATTGTCAAACTGTAAGCTTCAGTCTGAATTTTAGACACCTTGTATGGTTGTTCGGATTTGCTTTTGTTTAGCTTGTGAAAGTCACTAATTAAGAAATAGATCTTGGCATATCTAGATAAAAGGCTCTGTGTTTTCTTAGGTGCAAAGCACCAGTACTGTAAGGACATAAATAAGGATTTGAATTCCTAATTTTCAGAACCGTATTTGACAGCTTGTATCAGATGTACCAAAGAACAGGGACTGTAACCCCTTGCAATAGGAAATAGTACTCTTGATTATAAAATGTTGCAGATTTCTACTTTGGATAAAGAGATAATCCTATTTCCTGTCAAGCCTTAGTGGAGAGCTGAAACAGGAGATTAGGTAGTTTTTTACTTTAAATAATACATATTTAGACCATCATCCCAATGATGTTTTGTATTACTGTCAACATATCCTTGTGTGTTCGAAGTGTATCAGTCTAATGTCAGTCTAATTTTGTGCAATTTAATTTTTCTTTTCCTGAGCAGTATTACTGAATTAATTAGTGGCACTAACAAGTGGAATTAATATAATTTACAGAAATGTTGACAGTTACACAGTGAAATCACTAAACAGAGCAGGCAAGAGACTGGAGACTATCCAAGTGTCTAGAATACCTTGAGTACTATGAACAGTGGTTTTGCTTGGATTTTGTTAGAGAAAGTTGCCATTGGAGTTTCTTGCTTCTTTAATTCTTTTTGGAAGGAAAATGTATATATTATGATACAGAAGTGCAAAACTAATAAAGATTAAAAAATAAAGAAAAAAGAAATTTTTTACAGCTGATGGAGAAATCAAATTCTATTCTGAGTGAAAAATTTAAATTTATTATTTCTTGAAAACATCTTTTTTCAGAATTTTTTTTTTTCAGAAAAAATATTTGGGACAATTATTTTTTTTCTTGGTTTAAAAAAAAATAAGTTTGATAGGATTTTTTCCTAAAGGAAAACAACTTTAAGCAAAAGAAAATAAGTATTCATTTAGAATATCTAACATATCTAAGATAAGCTTCTTTTATATCAGAATTCCATCCTGGGTTTATGTGCTTATCTGTACTGCAGAAGTATCTGGAAGATTTCTTGATTGTATTTTTTTTTCCTCATTGCTAAAAATAATACTGCTTTCTTAGTGAATTACAAGCATACTTTTGCTTCAGTCTGGCTGTCCTGTGTAAGCCAGCTTAGAGTTAAAGAAACAAACGGAGCCAATAAAGGCGAGGCATTTGGAAGTTACTTCATGCTAGAATCTCAGGGCACATTCATATGAGCTGTGGATCTGGCCTCATTAATTTCAAGTCACATTAAAGCTCAAGTGCTTTGTCTTCACTGTAGTTGTGTAAGTGTTCATTAATTACCCAGTGTTGAGGTTTTTAACATGACACAGGACAAGTGAACCCTGGTTGCCTGTCTGAGGAAGACTGGTGCTTCTCTGTGCTGAGGGAAAGCTGAGTTTCCCTCTGGCTTCAGCAGGGACTTTCAAGTGTCAAGAAAAAAATCAAAGATGATAGCATTGCTATTTTAAACTTTTATAGGAGGCTGGCTTAGTAGAAAGTTTTCTGGTTTCCCTTTAAGCTAACTGTGGCATGTGTCATATGAACACAGGGGTGGGAGGTAGCTGAGTGTCTGCTTTCTGGTCAGGGTTTTGTATCAGGGTGGTAGTGATGGTGAGATGGAGCTTCCCCTCTGCTTCTTTCTGCCCCATTTAGGTGCTGAGGCAGTGTTCTGGCATCTCTCTCATGCTGTTTTTATGTCAGTTCTTGTCAGTATTGTGCCAGCACATTGCCAATTAATGTGCTTCTCCAAACAGTCATGTGTTTGGGCTGCTTCTTTCTTCTGAGCATGGAGAAATTAAAAAAATTAATTACTAGTGCAGTAACCTTCAGTTTCTGGTGTATGGCCCAGAGACAGTGTTTTGTTGGGGAGTAGCCTGAGTACTTGTTGACCAGATGGTGCATCATCTCCAGATCAAAGAATGCTTTGCTTCCTCAGCATCTTTAGTGTGTCACCTGCCTCCCTCATTCTTACCGCCTGCACTGTTCACTGTGGCACTTGAACTCCTTTCAACAGTCTGATGAAAAAAACCCACCTTGTGATCAGTTTCCTTTGATTTGCCTTTTTTTTCCCTTGAGCACCTTGATAGTCTTTGAATACATATTTACTGGCTTCCTGCGATTTTGTGGGTTTGGCTGTAATTCCATTTACAAGTCCTGCTACAAGAAGCCACTCTGCAAGTTACATCCTTCTTTCATATGCCACTTGTGTGGGTCTGTGCCAGAGCCCTCACAGGCTGTACTCAATTGCTTGGAGCTGATGTTCTGTCAGAGGTTTTTAGCCGTGGGTTTGCAGGACCAGGAACTGCAGCCTCAGAAAATTCTGCTAAAGAAAGCATTTGTTGTGTCCTGATAGATGTGCACCTGGATCCCTTGCAGATGTGGCAATTCTATTCTCAGCCTGGTTAGACCCTCCAATTCCAAAGCAAATAAGGAGTCCAAGCTGCGTCTCTTCAAGAGAAAGGAGCAAAACCACATTTCTGCTCCACTTCACAGCTCTGGAGTGTGCAGATTGAAGCATTTCTGCTCCTCATACTACTTCAAACTTTTGAAATGCTGTTACCACATCTGGTGTGAAAGTTGGCCGCCATTTCAACTTTCTTGTAGAGAACATCAGGCCATCTGTTTTTTCCTTTCAGTGTCCATGATTGATTCTGGCCAGCCATACCAGTATGTTATGTCGCCGAGTTCAGCTCAGTTGGAGTGCTGCTGCTGGTGGTTTAGCCTGTTGAGAAAGAGTTTAACTGCCATGTGGAAGCAAGGCCAAGATCCCTAGGACTGTCCTCTGCTTAGAAGCAGCGTATTTCCAAAGCTGTTGGATATTCTTTTTTTCACACAGCAGCAGTGTTATGTCCCTATCATATCTACCAATCACAATTTACTTCATTCAGCTGTTGCATGTATGTTTGCACTTCTGGCTTTACTCTGATCTGATTTTCCTTCTCGGGGAAGCTTGGAAGTAGGGAAGTTTCTGCCTGTACCTCCAAGAGCTGCTTCTTGGGTATGTGAGAGAGCCAGGTTCCTCTGCTATAGGGTGATGAGTGGAGCTTCCAAGAGGACTTTGTTAAAAATACAGTATTCCTTGCATAGCCTCCTGGGAGAGCAGGAGATGCTGCCCTAATGCTCCAGGATGTTCTGCTTTCTGCTGCCACCTAGTTAGGCAGTTACAGGCTGAGCTATGTCCTTCATCAGTTTCCATCCTCTTGTCATCATCTTTCCCTTATTCCTTCTGGCTTTGAGGTCAAATGGACCAATACAGGGTTGCTGGTGGAATATGAGTTTTTGTCGGGATCAGGTAGAGAAGCATTCGTCCTTATGAAGACCCCTCTCCTTAACTGAAGTCTTTGATGTTGGAATCTTCCTTGCTTGTCACTGGGTTCCTTGCCTCTCTCCCTGAAGTGGCAGCACCGAGTCCCAGACTCTGGTCTTCCAGACTTGCTGTGTCTTTACTTTGCAGCCATGAAGTCAGAATGCTATTTTCAGCAGAGCATGCTTGCTTTCCGCCTGCAGGAGAGGTAATGACTAATTGCAAGAACGACTCTGTGTAATTCAGATTACTTGATGAAATCAACTTGGTTCTCAAACCATATGCTTGTTCCTCTTGCTCAATTCCCGTTTGTGCCTAGTTGCCATTTGTGCCTACTGCTGTTGCTGTTTTCCTTCCCTCAACCCCCTTGCCCTGCAATGCTTCCCTCAGCCAGTCACTTGCTTTTAAAGATCTCTGCTATCTCATTTTCCACCCCTTGTGACATCATCTTAAGGTTGTGTTAAAACATCTTGGCTGTAGTTAACATCTACACGGTGAGAGAGGTTTGGGCCCTTGTCACGGATCATCTCCATTGGGTGTGCCCAGAGAGAACCCATTTGAAATGTTCAGATGGGTGGATTCTCAGTTCCACCTTGACTAAGCCATCAGCCTTTCTGTGTTTGGTTAGTTGGATTATTTTTCCCCCTTTCAAGCCTCATGCATTCAGGATTTAGGCAACACTTCACAGCCCTAATAAATTGTGAGAATGGGACCAAGTGCTTCACTACACTATCTGCACTAGTTTTTTGCAAGATCAAGAGCACTGCAGAGTACAGGGCCACCTGTTGTTATCATATATGTCTGTTGGAGTTGAATATGTCACTGTGGGCCTTGAAAAGGATTTTCCTTTTGATATCTAAGTAGCCCTCAGTTTTATTTGTACCGGGTGTAAGACACCTGAGAAGCATCCTTAGGTGAATGCTGCAGGTGACAGATTGGTATTGCCTGTGGTACCTACCACCATGTACAAATATGAACCAACAGAACGTATTATTGTTTGGAGTCACTGCTCATGGCAGCTCAAATCAGCAGAAGACTTATTTTCCAGAAACTTGGGTTTTTTGTGTGTCACATGCATACGTGCATTTGCTTCCTCCCTGTTTATACCCTTTGAAGGTTCTTGCTGCAGGGATTCGGCAGTTCATAGGGAACTGAAGTAGCAGCAAGGATATGTCTCTTTCTCTTCTCAGCCCTCAGCTAGGAGTGGGAGAGGTAGCTGGGATCTTGTGTTGGGGTACTGCAAGGGCAAAACCCAGTGGGATCTATGTACCCTCTCTCTCTGTGCTGTCAGCCTTCACCCAGTGCCCAGCCTTGATGCACGTATCACAAACAGAATCCAGTGAACAACTGATCTCTTACTAGGCAAGGTTCATTGCTTTCAAAAGGCGTGATGAGAGTCAGAATTGGTGGAGGTCTTCACTTAAGGGGAGGCAGTTGCTGGGATAGGATGCAGTTCTTTCTCCGTGGTGGTGTTACTGGTGCAGATAAAGCTTGGGAACACCAGCTCAAGGCAGAGATACCCTCTTGGTTATGCCAAGAAACTACTGCTGCTTGTTCTCAGAACTATTAGTATTCTGTGGCTTCCTCACAAATGTCTTGATTAGAAAAATAGTGTTTGAATATATGCTAACAGTACCTTAAATACAGGTTTATGCAGCTTGCAAACAGAATTTATTTCTAATATGTGTAATGGATCTTGATGAAAGTCATTCACAGTGAAGTGGGATATTTATTTGCTTTCCGCATGTAGGCTTATATTGTTGTTTAACTTGATTTTGATACTTAAAAGCATTTGTAAGCAAAAAACTGGTATTGGATATCTTTTCAACTCTTTCTGAGCATCATTCTGCTAGAAACCCTGAAAAGAAATTGGCAGTGACAAATTCAGTTCATTAAGTTAATTTTAAGCATGACAAGTTCATTTTAAGTTTATGTTTATTTAAGACAAAGTGCCAACAGCTGACCATGAATATCTTAAGTTAAATCTAGTTAACATAATCAGCTATAAATTGGAAATGTTGTAGAGTTTACTTTGTCAGTGGAAACATTCAGTGAATGAGAGCATGAGAAAAATTGCTGCTTTTATTTATTCTGATTTAGATATTTATACTTCTGATTTCAATGAACAGGATTAATACTTAAAAGTGGATTTTCATGTGTTCAGGGCTGAAATGTATGTATAAATGTAGCTTCCCAAATGGTGTCTGGTTGACCATGATTTTGGGGGAGCATAGGCATAAAGGAGTGCTCTGGGTTTTTTCATAACTAGGACTGTGTTTCAGAGGCTTTTGCTTTTTCTCACCATGTTCAGGCATTACTTTGGCTTATATAATTTCTTTAAGAATTTAGGATGTGATTGAAGCTGATCTAAGAAACTATTAGCTGCAGTTTTCCTCCATGCTTAAGGCAAGTGATCTAATTTGAATTCAAAGAAGAAACCTACAAATGAATAATTTTCATATCCCTCTTTTTTAATGTAGAATAGAACAGTTTTGATTAGCTGCCATCTACAGTGTCCTCAGCTTCGCTGATTGTAACAATTTCTAACATCTCCCAAAGCACTTAATGAGCCTGATAATGTAGTGGGATATTCTTTAGAGTCCTTATCACCCTCTGCCTGGCTTAACTGAAATATTTTGCTGTGCACCTGAAAATCTGTTCTGGAAAACAGGGCCTAATATGTGGTACTACAGTTAAAAGACAAAAGACCGACATAAATTGAATGGAGCATAAACCATGAGATGAAGAACCTATTTGTTCCAGAGGAGGGATATTTGCCTCTATTGTGTGACTCTTCATTCACGAGTGGTGGTCATTGCTTGCATACGGTTTGAGGGCTTAGTGGAATGATTAATAAATTAGTGATGGTTATGCATACAGAAATACATAAAGTAGAACTCCTGCAATTCGGCTATTTAAAGGTGATTTATATGTGTTTTGTCCACAGAGAGAGATTTTGATTGTCTTTGCTGAATTTTGAAAGGAGGATGAGTCCTTGGATCAGTTTGTAGGAACTAATAAAAGCACTTTTCAGAGATAACTGCACATTTTCATCAGTGAGTCAATAAAAAGCCTAAAACTAGTCACTGAAAATATGGCTCCAGTGGGAAGAATCTCAAACGGTAGAACTCCATTCTTAATGTTTTTCAAACTTCTTGCATCAAATAGAATATATTAAGGGAAGCTTCTCCCCCCTGCCAGCTACAACTGTAGCCTTGAGCACAGCCTGTGCCTGGGATATTTGCCTACTTCTAGCTGTGCAAGATTACAAACTCCTGCTTGCCAAGCCCATTTTCCAGGCATCTCCACCAGAGAGCTGCATCGTGACCTCTATTGCAGCTGAGTCCCTGCTAACTCTGCATTTATCCAGACTTGAAGCAAGCACGGCAGAAATGCTTCCTAGGGCTTTCAGTGCCTATTTGTAGGAATCGATTTGCAGCGTGTTGGGGTGGAACTTATTTGTTCCTCCCAGTGACCTTGGGGACGAGGATGTGTAGAAATGCCTTGAGCTGCAGCATTTACAGGAAAATTTTGGCTGTTTTTTTCTTTTATCTCTGTTTCAGACAAAACCATGGATTCAGGATTGCTGGATGAGAGCAGCATCCATGCTGAAAATATAAGCAATTATAGGTGGCATTTCAACAGCAGTTTCTGATCCTAGCTTTCAGGAGAGGGTTCTTTGTAAAAGGGGCTGCCACTCCCAGTGCCAGGTCATGCCCATTTGCATGTCTGTACCAAACCCGAGTGTAATTACATACTTGGCATTTGCAGGTTGCAGTGGAGTGCACTTTGAGTGGGATGAAGGCAAGGTTATACTGCTTCCTCAAGTGTTTGGATGTCTCTGTGGTCAATACTGTCCATTATTGTGGTGTGTTAAGGCTTGAATTTCTTTTTGAGAACATGAGTAAGACTTTTCCCAAGAGTGGGTCAAGACGTGACTCTTGAAGGGACTGAGGAAATGCAGTGTTTGTTGCTGATGTCAAGTAAAGCAATCCTTCCTTGCCTAGGTAGAAAAAGGATGATGTGATAATAAATTACTGTTGTGGGATAGATGTTGCTTTATATATTCTGGTTTCCTGTTCATTCCATTAAAATTCAATCTTATATTAAAATGACTGGCTCTAATTTCCTGATTCTTCCCTTTGCAAACACCAAATGCCAAAGGTTTGTGTAGCTGAACTGGCTCATGAGGAAAAACATAAGTAGTGATAAAACTACTAATATATTAAAAGTCACTTCAGGCATTCTTTTACTAATCCACATCTAATTAAAAAAGCTGAAAGGTATATCTAATTTAAGTGTGGACAAAGCACATAATTGTCTTTTCCGTGGATCTGTGGAGAACCAGCTTTTATGCTGTTGCATGTGAGCAGCATACATAGGATGGGTGTTATTGCTGGCTCGTGGACTTGGGTGGAGAAGTGCAGACTGCAGAGTTTCTTTCCAAGAGGCTGTGGGGTACTCACTGTGAGAGCACCACCACCACCTGCTCTCTGCCCCTGGTGCCTCTGGGTGGCTGCTCTGTGAACACTTCCATGGCTGGTGAAGGATCCCTTGGCTGTACTTGGGAGCTCCATAGCAATTTATTCCTCCTTCACGTGTTCCCTGCTATTCACCACCTGGCTGTTTCTTACAGCCGGTGGCTCATCTCAGCCCCATTCCCTTTTCCATAATACCTGTGGAAGAGTGCAGGAGTCCTGGGTACGTGGTCAGTACACTGCAGGTGAATCTTGTGTTTCACAGCACAGCTGCAGGCTACCAGATGGTTAAATCATATCATGCTTTTTTGCATTACTGTGCCCTCTTTCAGCAGTATCCTGTCCATTTGTTCCTTGAGGCGTCTCCCTCCTGCAGTCCTTTCCAGCCTGAATAATTTTGCCTTTGTGTGTGTCTTGTACAGGTATCAGTGTGTTGGGGGGTTCGTGTTTCGGGGCTTTTGGGGGGAAGTGTGGTGGTTGGTGTGTTTTGGTGGTTTTGCTTTTTTTGTTTTGGTTTTTTCTTTTGGGTTTCTTTTAGAGACTGGAGTTTGGGAATCTGTTTTAAAATTTCCATGTGAAAGTTGGGACAGAAAACAGATTTCTACTACAATTAATGCAGTGCATTTAAGGGAATAGTTTCCATGATAATAAAAAAAAATTAAAACACATAAAATTTTCATCCTTACTTTGTAAATTTTTGTAATTACAGTAAAGAGTTACCTTTCATCAGATACACAAATGGTTTCTACTGTGACACAAGTTCTTTTTCAGTTCTTACTGTGTAGGTTGCTTGCGTAGAAGTCCTGAATAACCAGTCAAAGAAAAATTTTTTTCAGGAAATCGTATATTTCAGGAGTAGAGTAGGAGTAGATTCAGGTTAATTTTACCCTCTCTGGCTTTCTTTACCCCAACCGCTGCCACCAAAACCTGCAATTGCTGAAATACTATTTTGGGCGTTCCTTAATGTCAAGTATTTGGTGCTGCTAACAAATGATAACTGTGAGAGAGTTTGTCCCATGGAGCATCTTCATGGGATGTGTGAGTCCCAGGTAATTTCCTCCTTGCCTTAATGAGGATAGAAGCTTCAGATTTGGTCTTGTTATTAGGAGAGGAAACTCCTGTTACAGATTTGTTCTAGCACGAGTATTGCAGTCTTGCAATACAGTTAATCATCACTGGTTTTAATGAGAGGGAGGTGACTCCTCTTTCCCTTTTCTCGTGCAAATGTTGAATCACTGGTTCAGAGGACTACCAAGTATTTAGCCAGCTGATACAAAGAAGACTATCTCTAGCAAGAGATGGCCCAAACCCCATTATTAAGACTCTCAACATGAAAGTTAAGAGACTGAATTTTGGTCCTGTCTGTGGATTGCAGAGGAAGGATCCAAATTTCAGTCTTTGATATCTTAGCTACACAGTGTGGCTGTAGGTCGTAAGGTTGGGTGACAACAGCGTATCATCCTCTTCTTCTCATCATTGTCCCCTTTGCTTTGTGATTCGTGCCAAGGTTGCCTTGTGAGTCCAGTGCTTCAGTTTTGGGTGTCCTTGAGGGCTTAGGAATCAACTGAAGGAAGTGCTCCTGCCTTGCTCCAAGCTGGACCACCAGTGTTGTAGTATAATACATTCTGTGCACCGAAAGATTGTCTACTGGGATACCCTGGAGCTAGAATCTTCAAAATCTTCATATTCAAAATGCTGTTTGAAGGGAAGGGGTGATGTCTTGGGCTTATCATTGTTATATTTATGTGTTGCTGTTCACTTGTCATTGGTATTTGGATGTCAGCTTTTGTCTCAGTGACATTTCTTAATATTTTTAATTGTCGATGTTCTCTTCTAAATCCTTTCTCATAGAAATAATTGTTACACTGGGTAAAACTGAACAGATGGTTTCTGCTCATACATAGAATTCTATCAGGAACCGTTAAATGGGTTTTGGTGTGAAAGCAGAGTTAGTCTGAGCAGTATTAATTGGGCAATTAACAGTGAAGGTTCTTCAGTATCTACAGGTATTAACCAAAAAAGGCCATGCCAAATACCCAAGGTACAGATACAGCTGAAAATTGATTTTTGCTTCCAGGAACAAAGTACTCTGCATAGAGGATGTTGCCATTATTGCCGTAAACTCCTCTTAATGCAAATATTTAAGGGTTTTTAAATAAGTCTCTGCAGAAATAGAGTGTTTAAAAGCGGGCTTCATCTCACCAAATTCCCAGTGTCTAAAAATAAAACAGTAAAGTGTCTCTGTAGCCCCTGTGATAGCTGAGGAGAGACAGGTATGTCTGTTGGCTATTCATTCCACCCTAAATGTGGTGTCTAAGCTGCATGGGATGAACTGCTCTCCAGTGGTCCTGTCCACAGCAATAGGAAACGGGTTCTCCCATGAATGTTGAGCCCTTCAAACGTGGGGCTGTCTTGGGGGTTCCATGATCTTTACTGGTTTTCTGCAGTTTCGAAATCACCCCTTCCCTCCCCAGAACTTCCTCTCTGAGGTTCCTTGTGTATCTCCAAGCAGTTTCTGTCTGGGTTTAAGGAAGGAAGAGGAAGGGAAAACGATTGGTATAAGGGCTTTTTTTGTTGGTTTGTTTTTTATTGTTCGGCAGTCTTTTTAATCAAAAGTGAGCTTTCTAAATAAGACAGATGACTTTGGTGTCCCCTGATTATTTGTTTTATAAGGAGAGGAAGAACAAGCAAAGATCATTCAGTATGTTAGATTAGAAACAGATACCTCAGAGACTTGGTACACAATAAAAGTTCCTTGCCCAGTAGGTTTTACTTAGCAAGGTGAAATTTCTCTTTAGAGTAGAGGTCAAATGTTTCAGGATTGTGGAGGATGTGCTAGAGAGGTAGGAACTCAGAACATGATTAGGAAAAATGCCTTATTTCTACGGAGTGTACCAGTGATCTCGCCTTCCAGATGCTATTTACCTGTGGATACACTATCATGCTTTGTAACTTCTACTTTTTTTTATCTTACACATACATTCTTTTGGCATACAATTGATCTTCAGGATTGCTTATTCAGGAGAGAGCAAGAGATTCCAGTAGCCAAGATGACAATTATGAGGAAACATGAAAAGGGGCCAAACAATAACAGCAACTGCCAAACCTCAGCTGTTTGGGGAACAGAACTTTGGCAAAATTCCTTCCCTAGATTGCTCATGATGCATTTAAGAGAGTAGTTTGGAAGGCTAAGGACTCCTGAGGTCTGGTGTCTTCCTTCAGACTTCCTTTCTGACTCTGCTGGGGGAATCTTTTTTAGTTTTAGAAAACGAAGTGTCATGAAAGACTGGCTTACTGAAGCGGACATACTAGAATAAACTGGTGATTCATATTTGTGGGAAGTGGAGCAGTAATCATTTAAAGTGTATTGAAGGAGTTTGGTGAAGCTGCTAATGTACAAAATATTCTAATTATAACCAGTTAGAAAACCACGTTGCAGTAAAAGGTGTTTGTATCTTCAAAGATTGGGGGAGGATGATCTTGCTGAGGTCTGGGTCTCAGTGTCCTATCATATCTAATCAGAAGAGCTTAGTATGGTTCAAAAATAATTGGGCTGTTGGCATTCATTTATACAAGGAAAATAAAAACAGCAAAACACAAAACCTGGTTGTTTGATCCACAGCCTTGCTTCATTGTTATGAAGTGAGTCGAGTTAATCGTAATTGTTAATGAACTTAACACAGCAGGGGCAAAGCAGGGGCCAAGCAGTGCAGCTTCTGTGAAGGAAAACTGAGCTGTGCACATCTGTGCAGATTAACATGTATGAATTAAGAAATTACTCTCTCATATACTTCTTAAAAGCTTGCGAAGTAAGGTGCTCTGCTTTTTGGAATGCCACAGTTAATTCTAGGTGTGTTTTAAGACTCCATCCTCACACAGCTGTTAAGTATACTTACTAATAAATTTGAAAAATTTAGTAGTAGCTGAACAGTATGAGTTGTGTAAAACTTGTGATTGGTTCAAAATTATTCAAGTAGCTGAGTATAAGTTAAGGCTCTGTGGTGTTCCCCAGGGGTCTCAAAGGAGGTGCGCACCGAGCAGTCTGACACACAGCCCACGTTGTGCAAGTATAAGCAGGAAAGCTGCTATTCTCTAGTAGCTTCTGCTGCAGCCACAGCTGTATGCTGAGACAAGTCGTCAGGCTTGGAGCAGTGGGCAGTGTTTCAGTCTCATGCTTCCAAACTGCAAACAGTGCCCAAAGAAAATAGAAGGGAATTATTTTCCACTGGTATTGGAAAAATCAGAATCAGGTAGTAATGTTTGTGAGGATATGTGTATGTCATATGTAATGATTTACAGAGAGCAACATGGGTGGTGTTTATTTTGACCACTATACAAGAGACATGTTCAATACCCTGAACATTAATTAAAAATTGCTTCCTTATTCTTTACATCATGTCTTGCTAATGTGTGAAGCTCAGTGCCATATGATAGCTAATCTGAAGAGCTTAATAACATTCAAAAGTAATTAGACTTTTGGATGGATACCATGCTCTGTTATCTTATACAGGAAAAAGATAAACCCTCCAGCTTCAAAGATGAGTTGGTAATAACCAACACTGAAAAAAAACTTGACTGTCAGCCACTGCTCATTAAAAAGCTTGAGGTTCAGTCATTGCTGCTGCTGGGTTAAGAGAGAGAACAAGGGCAGTCTGCTTGGAGATACTGCTTGCTGAAAAAAACACTTTTACAAATGGTCTGTTGTCTGGGCTACCTTGGTTTTGCTTTCAAAGCGTAAAACCTTCAGGACCATGGGTGAAATGACATCATACATATTGCTTGTCTCAGTTTGTACATAAACTAATACTGCAGTGGGACAGTCAGCAGCAAAGCAGCTGAAGTTAGTATTATAGTTACTGGTAGATTTCTATCAAGGCAGTACTCACTGGGATTTTTCTGGGGATTTTAATTGAAGATGTATGTTTACTGTGTGTGACTTGTGTTGGCATTACATGCCTCCTGCAGCAGGCAGAGTGGGCGAGATTGCTTGTTTGTTTGCATATTGTGGTGGGTTGACCCTGGCTGAATGCCGGGTGCCCACCAAAGCTTCTCTGTCACTCCCCTCCTCAGGTGGACAGGAGAGAGAAAATATAACAAGGGCTTGTGGGTTAAGATAAGGACAGGATCATTCACCAGTTACTGTTATATTGAAGTATGTGCAACAGGCTCAACTTTGGGTACTTAACTGAGTTTTATTACAAGTTAAATCAGAGTAGGATAATGAGAAATAAAACCAAATGCTAAAAACACCTTCCCTCCACCCCTCTCTTCTTTCCAAGCTTATTTGAAGTCCAAAATTGTGCATTTCCCCGCTCTCAATGGTGCAGGGGGTCAGGAAATGGGAACTCTGGGCAGTTCGTCACGTGTTGTCTCTGCTGCTCTTTCCTCCTCGGGGGAAGGACTCCACATTCTTCCCCTGTTCCACCATGGGGTCCCTCTGACTTCTCCAGTGGACTTCTCATGGACTGCACTTCTTCTCAAACTGCTCCAGGTCCTTCCCATGGGGTGCAGTCCTTCAGGAACAGACTGCTCCAGCATGGGCTCCTCTCTCCATGGGGCCCCAGGTCCTGCCAGGAGCCTGTTTCAGTGCAGGCTTTCCATAGGGTCACAACCTCCTTTGGGCCTCCACTTTCTCTGGTGTGGGGTCCTCCACAGGCTGCAGGTGGATCTCTGCTCTCCTGTGAATTTCCATGGGCTGCAGGGGCACAGCTGCCTCACCATGAACTGCCCCACGGACTGCAGGGGAAACTCTGCTCCAGAGCCTGGAACATGTCCTCTCCCTCCTTCACTGACCTGCATGTCTGCAGGGCTGTAGCGTTCAAATATTCTCACTCCTCTCTTCTCTGGCTGCAATTGCTTCAGCAGTGCAACTTTGTCCCCTTTTAAAATCTGTTATCCCAGAGATGCTACCACTGTCGCTGCTGGGTTTAGCCTTGGCCAGTGACAGGACTGTCTTGGAGCTTGCTGGCATTGGCTTTATTGGACATGAGGGAAGCTTCCAGCAACTTCTCAGAGATGCCCTGTAGCCCCTCTTCCCCCTCCCAAAACCGTGCCATGAATACCCAATACACATACCAACTCTGTGGACACTTAAACCAGGGAGAAAACATTGTGATTATAAAATTACTTGCTGATATGAAAATGTTTTACATTAGTTTGTAGAATATAACATTTTTTCTGTTGCTTTGTAAAAACAACAACTTACATGGTCAGATTTATTGAATGAATTTGGTTTGGATCTTATGAGATCTAAATTAAGCAAGCATCTTAAAAGTATCTGCATTTTTTGCAGGGTATTATAGAGAAATCGAAAGTGAAAGGAATTCCTATCATTATTGATGCAGTAAGTATTTTCTTCATTTCAGTCAGTGGTTTAATATTTAAGAATCTATTCAGTAAATGCTCTTCTTACTGTGTTTGCAGGATGGACTGTGGCTCATTTCCCAGCAGCCTTCTCTTATTCAAGGCTACCAGCGAGCTATTCTTACTCCAAACTATATGGAGTTCAGTAGACTGTATGAAGCCATGGTGAGCTGTTTGCCTTTTTGGTATTTAAGTATGTGCAAGTTTTGTCTTTTTGTCCTTGAAAATAAGTAACTTATTTCTGGCTGAAATATTATGTGCTGTTTCTTATATGTGCGGGAAGCACTCTCTGGGTTTTTATTCCATGGGATAATTGCCACAACAATGCATATTCTTAAACAGAACTCTTTTTTAAAGAAGACCCATTCTCATGCATTTTTTAACATTGCAGTGGGTATAGAAAAAAATACATGGAAAGACTGATGATATTGCCTTTTTTTTTCCCCCATGCGTATATAAGTAGCATGTGTTAGAATATGTTGTTCTAGTAGCAAAATATGTACTGTGTTTGGAATTCTTGTGTTGTAGCTTAGAGACCCCGTAGACAGTAGTGATCATCATGGATGTGTATTAAGACTCAGCCAAGCCATGGGGAATTTGACAGTTGTGCAAAAGGGAGAAAGAGATCTTATTTCAGATGGAGAGAAAGGTAAG
Organism: Mystacornis crossleyi; assembly: GCA_013400655.1. NCBI lineage: Eukaryota > Metazoa > Chordata > Aves > Passeriformes > Timaliidae > Mystacornis > Mystacornis crossleyi. Next base: position 23,341 of record VYZQ01033640.1, on the reverse strand, counting down.
TGAAGCCTTCTGCTTTTAGCAGTGTGATTGTGCTGTTCTGTTTGCTTTCAATCGTCCAGTAGAGTGTATAGCAATTGACTGTATTCTCCTGAAGACTGGAGGGATTGCTGCCTTTGCAGGTCACCTTTAGATGATTTGTGTAAATTTATATTTTAAGAGTGCAACTAAATTTATTTGCTGAAAAAGATTGCCGAGTTCATTTCTCATTTAAATGACATTGTTTTACATTACACGGGTATTGAGAAATTAATTATTTAATCTTTGTGAACTGTTTGAAAGTTCTTTGCTGAGATAGTTTATATAAGTGCAGCTGTCATTGCAAAATTGATAGCAAGCAATGTTGTTAGTTCACCATGTATCAGTGTGTGTGTGAAAAGTGAAGATGTCTTGAGGCTCATGACCTGCTCAGTTCCCTGGTGCTGTCCCTCACGGGGCTGCAGATTAGCATGTACGTATATGAGGTATACAGCAGCCCTGACGAATTAAAAAATTAACTCTAGATTGCCATTACAACAGTCACATACCAATATGGTTTAAAGTATACTTAATAAAATTAGTTGCTTGTCTGCTGCTTTTTATACTGATCATTTACTGTGATCACTGTAAAATTATTCATGAGTGCCTTTGACACATTTTGACTGCATCATCTTACTTCACATACATAATGAGCAGTAGCTCTGCTTTTAATTACTTGAAATGCTAATCTCTGATAAATGTTTATGCTGCTTCAGAACTGTTTTGTATATACAGTCAATTTTTCATAACAGAAAACAGATGTAATAAATAGAACTGGTTTGTGTAGAGCCACTTTCCACACACCTCATTAGTGCAGATAATGTAGCAGATTATGCAACAACTGGGACCTGGAAGCAATATAGTTACATCCATGTGGTAAAGGACCTTCCTCTTACAGTACCCAGGTTTCCTCACAGGAAGTCTTCTGTCATATTGCACCCATAGTAGACTTGATTTGTAAGTGTGGACAGTCAGGCTAGGCTTAAGGATGGATGAACTGGAGGATAAAATGTCTTGACTCCAGTTTACGCCAGCTAGAGAGCTTTAGAGCACTGCAGTTGTTTTCTGTCTCTGCTTCTATGTCAACAATGTTCTTTTTATACAGGATTGTTGCTTTTTAAATGAACATTGGGAAGAGTGGGTGAGCGCTTTAGATTGCTAGTATATCTCTGTTCTCCTTTTGAACTGTTAACTCTTGACATAAGTATATCTCCACAACTTCTGGAGAAACAGGACACTGTCTCCAATGTCTCTTGTCAATGAAGGATTAAAAAAAACAGGAAACAACTGAAGCTCTTTCCAGTTTCAGTTCTGAGTGTTCTTATGTGGCACAAGTTCATGTATGTCTTGTGTGCTGTTGGGGTTTTTTATTGGTTTATTTTTTTCCTCCCACCTTGTTCTTTGTCTCTGTTGTGTTCTGATATTTTTTTCTATTAGTGAAATGGCTTTTGTTTTGAAATAAAAACAGTTCTGTGCCTTTATAGCAGTTGATTGATGTCCAGCTATAGGCTGCTTTCTTGTTCTTACCTTGGTGCTATCACTGATGCTTTGTTGGATTACAGACATTACAGGCAGCATTGCTGAGCTAAGAAAGCAGGTTATAATATCTGTTACAAAAACTGTTTTTAGAGTTTGCATGACTTTCAAGAAGGTTCCTGAGAATTTTGCGGAAACTACAGGCTTCAGCTTCCTTTTAAGAATGGTGTTCTTTTGGGTCTAATCTGCTGGTCATTTTTTAAAAAACTTCTCAAATGCAAAATTACCTTGAGAAAGGAGATTGTACTGTGTACTCTGTGCCACAACATGGAATATGTTGTCATGTCACTGACCTTGAATTCTTTCCCAGGTATTTTGCTCTTATTTTTCATCTATCTCTTCTTTTGATCTGATGTAATTTTTTTTCAGCCAAGACTATATATATCATGAGTCCAGTGTGAGTGCAGTAGACAGTTTACTTCTGTTATCTGAAGACAGAAAGAGTTACCAGGTGATTTGGCATAAAATGTCAAAGACTTACCCTCAGCAAAAAGCTTTGTAATCTACACAGAGAGGTTCAGTAAATTCTGACTGGAAGCTGAAGTTTAATAAATTCAAAGTCAGATTTTATTAGTAGACAAATTAACTGGTACAGCAACGTACCTGAAACCTTGCTAGATTCACAAACTTTGAAGTGTCTGGGTACCTCTGAGGTTTGTTTCACAGATCAGACTAGCTGGTGCAGGTGATTCCTTATGGCCTCAAGTCACATACTGGCCTCTATGAAAGCAGTAGAAGTCCTCCACTAAAAGGAGGTTTTTCTAAAATTTGTCTCCATTTCAGTAGTGAGCTGCCAACTGGCCTGTAAACATAATCACCAAGATTTTAAATTAAGTTTTATATACTCTTTTTCTCTTTCCTTTTGCAATTTCACATTATAGCTTGGTCTACAGTTGTTGATTCCCTGCTCTACAAAGATGAGCTTCACCATGCTCTTGGTAGGTGATATCAGTGCCATCACTGACCAGGGTAGGAATGAGTACTCAGCCTGTGGGTAAAAGGTAAGTCAGCTTTTATTCACTATGGCACAGCTCTCAAAGGTTATCTTTTTATTATTCTTTGGAGAACTGGTCAGTAATAAAGTGTGGTTATACTAGCCTTAGTTCCTAACATTTAAAATTTGGTTAGGTCCTTGAATTAGAGGATATGGATTTTTAAGCATTATAATGAGCTTTTCTGTGTTTGACCCTTCTCCCTTCCAAAAGGCAGGTTTTTATGGGAACCATCCTGCTACTTTTGCCTGGAACCAGTAGCCAGATTTGGTTTCTCTCCAGCTGCTCAGCTGCAGCTATGGTCAAGAGAAGCACGGAAGCTTGCGAGGCAGAATACTGAGTTACTGACTAGGGTAAAAATCCAACTCCTGCCGTAAGTCCCCAACCACTACTTCTAATTCCAGCCACTCATCTCCCTACACAGCTGGAAAGGAAGCTGTTCAGTGCTTGTCACTGCCTGGCTCACTCACAGCTGCTGAGCAAATCTCACCGAGATTTTTAACTGAGAGACAGCACCTTTGTCCCCAGTCCTGCTTCTGCAGAATGAGCAAAATGGGAAGGTGATGGTTCCTGTCCCTGGTGCCACTGTGGTGTCTGTGGCACATGCAGCCCAGCCAGCTTCTCCCTGGCACTGTTCACCTGGCTCCTGTGCCTGCCCAACAAAACTGATGTAAAATTCGGGGCATTTTCGGCTAACTTAAATTGCCTACTCTATCTCACACTCAAGGACTTATCTAAGTTTTAAAAGTGTGATTAGGGAATAAAAAAGTATAAGCACCCTTTATATAAAAGCCAACTTACTTTTTCCACACCAGTTGAGTTGTTTCTCCAGCCAGAGTCATTCAACTTGGGTTTCCCTGTCTGTATGCAGTCTGGGAGATGTTTTCTGGGAGTCCACAATCTCCAGCTGTGTGCTTTTTTGAACTAACTTGCAAAAGGAAAAAGATAAATTTCTTACTAGTATGAGTATATGCTAGGTCAGAGATGTATATTAGTATGAGATTTTTACTAAAAATCTGATAATGGTCTAAAGCTTGTATTTGATGGAGCAAAATGGTCCTTGGTAGCTACATTATTTGCACAGACAATGGAAATCTTAAGCCTTTTAAATAAACTAGAGTGTGTTTGTTGTGTGGGGTGGCTGTTGTTAGCTGATCTGATCCAGTTGGGTCATATCAGAAGTTAGAATGGTCATGTTTCATACATGGATTCCTGACCACATTAGGGTGAGTGTAATACTCCTCTGTAAGAGGAAAACAAGTGCATGGAATTTGTTCAGGATGTCTGAGATTCAGGAGTTAAATTTAAATCTCCTGTCTTTCAGTCTGCAGTCTCAATAAATGTGGTATTTCAGAGGCTCTTCAGCCTTCTTGACCATCATCAGAACAACTAAACTATCCCATATTTCACATGCTGTGCTCTAAATGCAAAAGTAGAAGCCACCCCAGAGATTCATTTGTTTTTTTCACTACTGGGTGAACATGGTGAATCAGGAACAAACAGGCACACACTACCTTTTCTACTCCTTTGGTTTTTCTAACTGTGATGTGTCTTGGAGCTGGCATTGTAAATGGCACTGCCTGCATACAGCCATATCAAAATCTGTGCTTCCCAGTGAACTTGTAGTGCTTGAGGTCAGCAAAACTACTGCGTTCTGGTTTTTTCCTTCAAAGAGAGGACAGCTATTTTCAATTACATAACAGACTGTTGTGTTTTGGTTTTTTAAATTAAACACACAATACCCATAAATAGGTCATTCTTCTGGGCTTTTGGCAGCAGCAAAATTTGGGCTGGGAGTTTTTCAGCTTAAAACCTGGCAATGATACAGCTAAGTGTGACACCATGATCTGAATGCTTTCACAAATATTAATGTGTATCTTACCATCACTCCCTTTTCAGCNTCCAGTGTGAGGGAAATCCGGATTATTGGATCAGGCCAATGTCGTCTGAGCACAATCAAACATTATGAAAAGATCTGTGTACTCTTCTTACCTTTTATTTATCATGTCATCATCCATTTGTAGTGCTTAAGCCCTGCCTATTAGGCATTTCCTGCTTGACCTTCTGTGTTCAGTATACTGTCACTGTAGTTTGCGTATATTACTTTTAAA
>VYZQ01033640.1:0-15972 GCA_013400655.1 Mystacornis crossleyi | reverse complement strand
TGACAGCCTTCAATTTTTTTTTTGTTTCTGTTGCACTCATTTCAGTACAAATTATTTCCATGGATTTAGGTACACAAGAAATCTGTGTGATTATATGTGAGGGGTGTGTTGTACTTGCTGCCTAAAGCTCTGGCAGTATTTATCTGATGTTTACTTGCTGAGACTGTGTTGAAACTGTTGAATAGGACTGTGGTTTTTCTGACTCTAGCAGATCTCCTTGCAGGCATTTCTTCAGTGATGACATTTTTACTTCATCTAGCCTTTTCTTCTGATAGTATATGTGCGCTGCATGGAGAAGTGCTAGAGAGTTGGATAATTTTTTTTTTCCTTGAGAATTACTTGGCATAAATCAGTTTTCATTAAAAAACTGTCTGCTACGTATACTGAGGTGGGTTTTTTTTTAATTCATCACCTTGAGAAATAAGGACATCCAATTTGGTTGCCCAGACCCCTTAGAAAACAGAACTGGACACCCTGCCCTAATAGCCAGCTTGACCAGCATTTTTTGTGTGTTTCTGTCTCTTACACTCTGTCAGTTGAACTATAACTGAACCTCTCCATTGTTTTGCTCGGGACTGGTGTCAGACTAATTGACCCTAAGTGGCCCTGGCTGCTGCCTTTTCAAAATTGACACATTGTGGTGATTTCAGTCTTTGTAGTTTCCTTGTTGTCCTGCATCCAGTCATCTTGGTCTCCGCAGCTCTTTCAAGAACCGTATTTGCTAGGTTTGCTGATGTACATGCCCATCCCTAGTTGAACATGCTACAGCCTCACAGAAAAAACAGATCAAAAAAAAGCTTCATCCACATGCAGGTAGAGTGCTCTGCAAGTTTCCGGGGAATAGAACTGCCCACCTTCTTGGCATCATAGCTGACTATTCAGCCATGTCCTGCTAATCAAGGTCTTGTAGCATTGCCACTGGTTGTGACCGCTCAGTGCAACGTAAAGACACCACCCCCAGTCCTTAAAGAACTGCTGGAACTGTCTTCACAGCAGGGCTCAGACATTCAGTGGGGGATGTTGCACTGGGGGAGCGGAGGACAGCAGTTTTATTTTGTTGTTCTAGGAGAAGGCTGGGAAAAGCATCCTGTGTTGATTCAGCAGTATGCCAGTTTGTCTTGATGCCACTGTGGGATTCCTTCTTATATTTTAAAAGCTTTTAATAATGACTGTAATTCAGAGGTGGTTTTCAATCCTTTTCCCATTGCCTGTTGCCATGTTCATCGTTCTTTTATTTTGAGATGTTCTTTGATCAACCAAGCCTCTGCACAAGAATTGTGTGTTATATCTTTCCCTCCTCATTCATGTGAATTTCCTCTAGTTCTGCTTCTTTGAAGGTATTCCGTGGATTTGTTTTCCAGCATCTGTGTGCAGAGTACAAAGGTCTGCTTTTGTTGTTGCCTGTGAGGTAGTCTGCACATATTTGAGACTTATTTTTTAAAACCACAAACAAAAGACTGCCTTTTTTTTTTTTTTTTTAGCAGAGTATTATAATTGGCCTAGTTTGAGGAGATCTTGCTTTCCTGTACAGCTCAAAAATGACTGGAAGGTTGTGGGGCTACAGAGTACTGGCAGATGGTGACATACAGCTAATAAGCAGGGGCTTGTGCTCAGCTGTCAGTCAGAAGGCTCCAAAGCTTTTGAACAGAGGATTTCCATCCTGCCTCCTGCCAGGAGTTCAAGCCCTCAAAGTGAAAATCGTGTGAGATAGCATCTTCAAAGTAGTAGAATTAGAAGTAATTTCTCCAAAGCACTGTATTTAAAATAAAAATAAGAATAAATCATGCCACCTAAAAGGGCATGCCTTCTTCAGATAGCTAACTCAGAAGGGCATTACACTTGTGAAATTTGACATTAGCTACTGCTCTCTGAGAAACACGTCCAGAATCTTAATTTGAGAGGGGGAGGGGGAAGGGGAGAAGAGTGATTGGGAAAATGAGCTGCTGGCAAGGCTGCAGTGGTGTGTGCTGTGCTCGTGGTGACTAATGAATCTTTGCCCTCTCAGTGGCAGCAAACGCGCACAACTGCCTGGCCTCGCGAGCCCCGCAATTACTGCTGGAAGAATTGGTAGGAAATGGAAGTGAAGTGCAATGCTTTGCTGTTGCACGTAATGAACTGGAAGGGGTTCATGGGCATTACGTAGTTTTTTACCACTTGCTCTTTAGGAAGATGTATCTGCAAGGCCTTCAGTTCTGTGCAAATTTTTTCCATTAGTTTGAAAGATAAAAATTTTTATAAATGCTAAAAATGTGGACAGTACTCTCTCTAAAACACCTGGGGTGCTCTGTTTATACACTTTGGAGAAACCCAGACGAGGCTTGAGGGTAAGAGCTGTTGTCCAAGCAATGCCTGGTCTTGCTTTATCCTTTGCTTGTATATTTGGCGTGCTCAGCAGCACAGAAGTGATTGTGTGCACAGTCCTGAATCCTGCAGTAGCTGACTGGAGATGCTAAGGATCCCCACTTGGCCAATCATGATTCTGCCAGCTCTTCCATTCTCCTAGGAGAGGAAGATAAATTTGTCCTGGTTTTTTTTTTCAGAGACAAGCAAGAAAAGAAGTTAAGGGTAGGTACATAGCCATAAGAGAGTGTGGAGAAGGGTAGCAGAATTGATGCTGTTTTCTTTTTGTGTGCTTTGTATGTCCTCCAGGCTTCCTGCTTGGGCTTGTTGAGAGTGGAGAACAAAGGAGTTAAATGTAGTGAAAAAATTTGCATGTTCTTCATAGTTAAAGCTGCACAGAGAGATCAGTTTGACCAAAGTCCTTTGTATATTTAAAATAGAATTGTAACATCTGATACCCTGACACAGCCTATCCACAGTGACACTGCTGACAAAAACATACACGGATGGTGAGACACTGTTGATTGGCAGAAAAAAATAAATCTGTCTTGCATGTGGTTTTTATAAAGCCTAAGGAAAAGGCTGTTTCAATAAAATATTTTTGTGATGGACATGGTAGAACATTTGAGATTTTAGTTCTATTTTGCATTTGCTTTTTGTAAACACCTTGGTTTACATTTGCAAACTCAGAGACGCTGAAGAGTTGTGTTTGTGCAATGGCTTTGTGAGGGACCTGGTCCAGTCTGGGGTGATGGCTCATTATGGCACATGAATAACTAAACTCACCTGTGCAGGCTGAGTGAAGTGGAGAAAGCGTGCGCATTGTGCAATGTTATTTGCAAAGGATTAAAAGGTAATGAGAAAAGTATTTTTAAAAATGTTAATGCAATTTATTTTTTTTTAAGAATAGTGTATTTCAGCGTATTCTGCTGCCTCTGTTAAGTCTCTCACCTATTAGTTGCTGTGTGCCTCAGAGGGTAACCCTTGCAGCTGCAGTGCTGTCATTGTAAATGGAGGGGAAAAAGCACATGACTTTGTTTTTGGTTTGTCTGTTTGTAGTACTTGTGTGCAGTCACGAAGGAAGCAGCCGGAGATGTGGTGGACAGGGGGACCTCCTTTCTGGTTCTCTTGGAGTCTTGGCACACTGGGCATTTGTTGCTGGAGCTGAAAAAACAAATGGGTATGAATATTAATTAATAACTTAATTGCTGTGAGTCTGTGTTCACCTGTGGCAACTGTCGTAGACCTGCTGTGTAAATTTCCAAATGAGATTGGAGGTTTTGGTAAGAAGGTGTCCATAGAGCACTTCACATAATAGTGATAATTTTAGTAAGACAAACCCTTCAGTAATCTAACATCTCCCAAGTCTGGGGCAGAAGAGCCTCTGGATCTGTTGGCAAGGGCATTTATATACAAGGTATGTGTTTTCAAAACAATTGAAGGTATACAGAAAGTGTTATGGATAAATAAGTGGTAGTCACTGGCAATAGCATCTCTGTATTTCAAAAGACATATTGTTTGGCTTTGTTGTTTCTATTTTGGTGAATCCTCTTGTATTGTGCCTGAGTAGTTCAGTGGGGTAGGTATGTTGAAACTTGTGAATAAAATACAATTTCAAAGAGAGTAATCCTTTTAAGGCCAAATGGCAGTCCACTTTCGTTGTACATAAAGCAGCCATGCAGATGGCTGTTGGCTTTTTAGTTAAATTATGTCAATTCCTGCCACACTAGCTGGTCCAGATAGTCATGTAGTCTTTCTGTGAAAGCAGCAGGTTTAAATAAAGTTGAAAGGAACATAAGCAGTGAGGGAATTGCAGTCCCTCTTCTCAGTAAGTAGTGAGTTATGGAAGCTTGAGGAGTGGAGGCCTTCTAGACTTTGGGGTGCTGCATGCACGTGCACAGTGTCAGATGTCCGTGGCAGTTACCCAGCCTGTGCCTGTGTTACCACAGGGGCACTGCATGAGCTGCCCCAGGGGGAATGAGGGACCAGTTGAACCAGACTTCCGAATGCTGGAATCTAGCATACAGAATCTGAGTTTCCTTTGTCATTCTGGGTATCTGAAGTTGCAGCTGCTACTAAAGGAGGAATTCTGTTTTAAGCCATTTAAAAGAGTGTCTTCATTTCTGCATGGGGTACAGAACAGCAGTATCAAATTGTTGGAGAGATTAGAAAACACAACATGTGTTCTCCAGGCTCCCCTCCCTTGAGCTCCTGTGGCTTTTCTAAACAACTTGCTCAGAAATTCCTTTTTTTTATAGATGAAGGAAAAGTATAATTGGCATCAGCAATGCATTGTGTCTCCTGCAGTGGTGTTAAGGTGACCCTTCACAGGCACCTGCTGTACCAATCCTGCCTACTTCGTGTGTTGCAGGAAAGGAGGAGCTTTTTGTTTTCAGTGAGTCAGGGCATCTGCTTGGAGACTGCACTGCAGACAAGTCCAGCCAATCCGTCCAGTTTGTGCCTGGCTCTGGCATTTCACAGTGGGTCTGTGCAGAGGGATTTTCAAACACTGAGATTGCACTGGCTTTCAGGGGTGCTACTGGTACCGTAGGTAGGATTCCTCACTTAAGTAGAGAGGAAGCCGATGCCTTTGGAGTATGGTGCTTTAGCTGCCTTGAGCCCAGGAGCCTGGGCACAGCTCTTGTTTCAGAGCAGTATTTAGGCATCCAAGATGAAGTCTCAAGGTGGCTGAAATACTCCTGCACCTGATGAGTACATGGAAGTTCTGCTTAGGTAACACCTGATTGTAAAGTAATGTCCTGCTTTGCCTGTGTTTTACGTTGGGATCCTTCCCAAAACTCTCACTTGGCAGAGGAGTCAGGAGGTCCTTAGTGTCTCCCAGGCAGCAGTGCTCAGCTAAGGCTGAGCTTTGTGAGGTTTTTGATCAGCCAGAACCTGGAGCGCAGCACTGGCTGCTGAACTATTCTGCAGTTGTTTTCTGTTTTAAGGCAGCAGAAGTGACTCCCATGGCCCAGCCTGTGAAAAGGTGCTCTGGAGGTGGCAGGTGGAGGTGGCTCTGGATTGTGCTGGCTTCTCCAGGGGAATCCAAGCATTAGAGGTCTGGGTCTGGGTCCACTCTCCGGGGCAGTTCGTAGTGTGTAGGAGGCATTTCAACAGTGTGCCTTGTGTTGTGGTCTTCAGCTGCCACTGTACCCCTTTTAAGCTGATCTAATGAAGGCCTGGAGCAGTCATTACGGCCCTGTTTAAAATCAGCTCTTGTCTGCATCCCCACGACCTCCCCCCACCCCTGCAAGACAAAACTAAATGGAGTTACCGAGCAGATGGAGAGGAAAGGGGGTGGAAAGGCTGTCAGGTGAGACTTCAGTCTTCCTCTGAAGGAGAGCATGGAGCTTCACATCAGTAACCCTAGACCTGATGGAACACCTTACCCACTTCTTAATCCTTTTGCATGCTTTGGCCCTCGTGGTGTTTCTCACTCAGTCACATGCTGTGCCATGGGTAGGAAAGTATTTGTTAAAAAAAATTCAGACAAAGATGCTCTGCAGTGCAAGAGTCTGAGAAGATGTTTTCTTAAGAGGCCCTCATGGCAATGCTGACCAACATTTACGAGTACAAAGATGATGTCCACCACCTTATAAATTGCACAGAAATGTTCAGATTCTCTTTATAATGTTGGTTTTTTTGTTTTTCCCTTTCAGTCAAAATCCCTTTCTAGTGGCTGCATTTGGAGCTTGCTCTCTCACGAGGCAGTCTAACCACCAAGCCTTTCAAAAATTCGGACGTTCAATGACAGCCTCTGACATGGTTTCAGAAGTTGGAACAGCTTTTAACAAACTTTTTGAAACCTGAAGCCAAAGCAGCAGAGAAGAAGAAAAGGAAGAACAATGACTGCAAGAGTAATTACATGTACCGTAGAATTTACATAATGCACCCTTTCAAGTGCTGTAGCAGCATTGGTATGTTAGGTAGATATTTTTTATTTTTAAGAATAGAAAAATATGATTAATGTAGATATTTTTTAAGAGTTTGGAATACAAAAATGTTTTGGCTGAAAGAAGCTGTAGTTGCAGATCTGTTATAATATAATAAAACTAAACTGAAAGTATTCCTGTTCTTTTTGATAGTTATTGAGCAATAACTGAAGTGTGAACAGCAAAAAAAAAGCACTTGATATTTAGATAAATTCTTCCACCAGCTCAACTGAGTTTCTTGGATTGCACCAAGGTTGTCACTTGTCATTCTTAGACCCTCTGTCTAGAATTAGCTTTTGCACTTCTTTTTTTGCCATGCTAGTATAGTAAGAAGCAAAAAGTAAGCCTCTTTGGAAAGGGAATGCATGAGAGTTGCTGTAGATTTTGAATGTAATTAGTTGCCTTTTCCCATTCCCGGTCCCAGAGGCAGCATTCACTTGGACAAGGCATCCCTTCCTGCAATGCCTTGTGTTATTTTTTTTAGATATTCCCCCTTGGCAGAATGAATATATACTATAGGTATCTTAGCAGTAAAATTCATTAAACAAAAATTAGGCTTACCTGAAAAAGAACTAAGTTTCTGTTTCTTTTTCTGGTCTTGCCTCATCTGGAACTGGATATGATGAACTTGTGAAAATTATCATTTGGAGAGGTACTAGGCAGGGCAAGAAACTCAGTGATACCCAGCAGAACTGTTTCAGCTCTCAGTGATCATGGAAGAGTGGAGTGCTTTTAAAACTCCAGTTGCCTGCTGGGTTAGAGCTCAGAGCAGACCAGCACACAGATCTGTAGGTGGAAGATGAGCCAGTGGGAGTACAAGCTGAAGGAACAAACGGCAGCCCACGGCCCGTGCCTGTACCTTTATGGCAGTGTGCAGGCAGCGTACGCTGCAAGTCAAAGGCAGGAACAGAAAAAGGGTGGTCGGTGTTTGAGCTTCAGGTACAGTACTTAGTACTGCAAAAAGCAGGAGTTTTTAGAGCAAAAAGCATAGAGGCTTTTGCTTGGTCTTTGCAGGACAGACAGACACGATCAGGGCCACACCGATCTGGTGCGCTGGCAGAGCAGGCAAGCATTAGGTGTAAAGCAGAACTTTTGTGAATTTTGCACAGGACCATTCTTTAAATTTTTGGAGATCTAGTCAAAGTGTGTAGGGATTGAACCAGAGTGGAGAGGAGGGCAAGTTCATGCAAACTAAATTTAAGTGGGTACTGCCCTTGAACATTCAAATCAGCTCCAGGTGTTTCTGCTCATTAAAGCGCCGGAACAAGCACGTAACGTGTCCGGTTGCTGCAGCAGATGTTACCTGTTCAGCACAGCCACTCTTGCAGTGCTCTCTGCTGGAACGTGGTGTCTCACAGACCAGTCAGACTGTGTTCTCATTCCCTGCCATAGCTACCTGCAGAAAGCACTCGGAATCACAAAGGCTACTCCAAGTATTTCCCTTCAGCCCTTAGAGTTGGTATTTCTGGATGCACTGTGACTACTACCTCACTCTGATGCATTTTTGTTTTTCTTTTTAAACCAGTTACCTATTTTTAAAATAGGTTTTTAAGTGTTTGCTTGTATTGCTCTATGAGGGTTCACAGACTACTCTTAAGAGATGAGGTTTTAGTGTTTAATTTAAGCAGTTTTGTAAACCGTCTACAACTCTGGGGAAACGTAAGCTATTATTTCCCCCGTTAAATGTATTTGAGAAACCTGACTACTTTTAAATGAAATCAGAAAGTTAAAACTGATTTTAAAACAGCTACTGCCTTTCCTTTAAAATAACCGATTTTTTTTGTAATTAGAACATCAGTGGTATTATAATCTAAATGACATTTGTAGGCGAAACCAATCAATTAACAGAGCTCAGTACAGATTTCAACCCGCCCTGTTGGTTCTAAAGCTACACAGAAGTTGTAACTCTGTTATTCACTAATGTATACAAATGGTTACAATTTTTAAACATTCTGGAAATGTAGCAGTTTCTTTTGGTAGGAAATAAAAATAATAGCGAATTGACTGGACTTTGTTTGGTGTGTGCCGATCCCATTTAACAGCAGCTGAGCTGCCCGCTCCCCATTCACTCTGCTTTGCTAGAACAACACTGCCACGAGCACACGTACAATACCAGCTGGGTCAGATAAGCACCTGCCCCCGTGCTGATGAAGAGACACCCCACTCTTCTCTGGAAGTACAGATAATGGAGAAAGGGAGAAGAAAAATAGCTACACATTTTATTCTCAACAGTATAAAAGAAAAGCCTTTATCCTTTTGAACAGATAACTTTGAAAACACACAAGTGCCTTGTAGATGAATCCATGCTCTTGGTTTTCATGTTTTCATAAGTTGATTTAAAGGAAGTGCAGCTACCATGTAAGTACCAGCCCCATATCAACACAGGCTCTGGAACACAGGTCAGCTCAGGTGTAAGAGAGGCTTTTGCACCTCTGCCCACAGCCACAGCAGCCAGGTCCAGCAAAAAGGCAACTGAACAGGTGAAAACTAAACATACTAATTTAATCTTCCCACTTCTGGAGAGATCCTGAGCGTGCTGCACTCCCAGTGCTAGAGCCATCTCCATGTATTCTGTGCAGAAGCAAACAGAAGATACCAAGCCTTACAGGTAACTGGATACCATCATATTACACGTAAAGGTTTCACAGGACCAAAGCAGCACCACTGCAGTAAGGAAATACTTCAAGGTTAAAAGTATTCCCCATTCCTATGTCTGAGAGGAACAGAATTCTTAAACCAACAGCTATAAAACTAAGTGTTTTCACCTTAAAGACAGGCCTAAGTTCTTGCCTCTGCCTTCTCTATGTTTAAATTCTGTGTCAGGTCAGCAACACGGGGCAAGGGCAGATCACAGAGTGCTTGGGGCTGGAGCAGTTCCTGCAGTAGAACAGACCCGTGTCTGTGTAAGTCAGTGCAGCTGCTTCCAGGCTGCCTTGTGTTCTGGATGCTTCCACCACCTGTGCTGCAAGGCCTGTATTTATTTACCAAGCAGTAGTGCCAACAGTTTTGCTCAAATTACACGCTATCATTTTTAGCCATTCTGTTCAACAGATTTTATTTTGAAAGAATTAGTATTTACAACAGTTGCCAAAGTAGCTGAAATAAAAAACAAGTCCAAGGATGAAGGATCAGCTTTTTTTCTCAGTCTGCTGCTCTGTCTGCCCTCCTTCCACAATTTCCCAGGTTGAAACAGCAGCTCTGTCCTGTAGGAAAAAGTAAACAGGTCAGTCCCATCAGTCTGGATCACAGGTTTTAACCAAGATTCACTCAGCAATGCTATTCATCCAGCTGGGCAAGAGAGGTGGCAACACAATCTCACAGGATTTCCACTGCTACTAATAATGCTCAGAGCTGTAAAACAAAACTAGACAATTTTTCACAGCTCAGAGGGAAGAAATGCACCATGGAAATGTCACCTCTTCAGCATGGGATGCTGCAGAAGGGTCTAGCCTCTCACAAGTAGCTTCTGCTCAACTCATGCAGTCATATTTTCAAGTCTCAATGGCTTAAGTCCTTGGAAAAACATGTTCAATACCTAAGAATATACTGCTGAACATGTTTGATCTTCTGAACTCGGGACAGAAGCCTGTTGATTTTAGTATCTGTAATGCGATACTGTCATACTTTTGAAAGGCAGTATTACAGCTAAATTGAACGTTCTATTTAGAACCAGCAGTTTGACTGCAGTGGTTGAAAATAAAAGCTAATCTGAACATTGACACATGGTAACGTTCCGTAAGTGCTTACTCATGACACTGGCTGGAAATGCTGCAATTTTTTTTAACATTAAAATGAAAACTTTCTGATGCCTAGATACCCAATTATTACATTTCACTTAGTAGCGTAGCTTCCAAGCATGCTCCAATGCCAAGAAAAGACACATGGATTTTTTTAATCGGTCCGTTGCAAGTTATGTAACTTCAGCCAACCATCCTTTGCATTGAGCAACCTGACAGAAGAAACCAGAGTAGGGAAATCACAAGCTAGAACCTGAAGGAGAAATTACCCTTTCTACAAAGCTGATTTTTAGGGAAATTAAGCTTTGACTCGAGCCACCCCCTCTCTGCCCTGCCTCAAACCAGGGAGGTTCCTAGTCTGCACTGGGTGGATCTGAGGCCTGT
This sequence comes from Mystacornis crossleyi, assembly GCA_013400655.1. Classification (NCBI taxonomy): domain Eukaryota; kingdom Metazoa; phylum Chordata; class Aves; order Passeriformes; family Timaliidae; genus Mystacornis; species Mystacornis crossleyi. Next base: position 5,579 of record VYZQ01033640.1, on the reverse strand, counting down.
CTGCTTCATCTGTTCTGCTGCTTTTCCTTCTGCACACGGACTTGAGAAGTTGCTGGCTTGCTAGAGCCTCGTGTGACAGAGTGCAGTGTGCTGGCAGAGGCATTAATGCACGCACAGTGTGAGGCTCAAAAGGTTTGTGGAAATGAGAGGCTGGGTAGAAATAAGAAATTCAAGTAATTTCCTCAAGCACTTATTAGGCAAGCAGGACCCCTAGGTGCTGTTTTACCGGGGCATTTTTGGCATCAGCTGACCCAGCCAGGCAGACTCACGATGAGCAAGAGGGTGGGGAGAGCTCTTGCTTTGTGTAGACCATGTCTTGTTGCACATGTGCTTTGGTGAGCCTGTGTGAGGAATTGCAGAGCTGCATCACGCAGTTTACAGGACTCTTTGGGATCTGCAAAAGCAAGGTGCGAGCAAACTTCACAGCACACCTTCAGATACTGTCACAGTATCAGCAAAAAAGGAGTAGTTCAGTTTGGATGCTTGCTGTGTGTGCTCGTAAGTGCATGTGTGCTCTGTCTTCTGGAGCAATCTATTCTGGGACAGACTGCGCTGAGATTCAGGTTATTAAATTTTTTTTTAATAAATGGAATGGTTTGAATCCTGCCTCAGACTAATTTATGGGGTTTTCAAATGTAAATCCCTTTAAAAACAAACCAAAACAGATTTGTGAAAGGATGGAGGTGGGGCTGCAGCATTTTTCCAATAGATAAAAGGCAGGCTGCTTCTCCAAGACTTTGTCTCAGTGCAGTTGTTTGGATTTGCAAACTTTCTTGACAGATGAGTTTAGTAGGGATTTACAAACAAATTAAAGGAAGCAGATGTTCCAGCTTCCCTTTTCTTTCACAGCTGCAGCTCAGCACCACCACCACGCTCTGGCCCTGGTTTGTGTCGGCGTGCTCGCTGTCATCCGAGAGAGGAGAGGGCCCACCACGCTCTGCTTTAACAGCAGCGCTGACAAGTGACAGCCCTCACGCTCGGCAGCTGCAGCGGATGTGTGCCGTCACTCCCTGATGTCACTGTGCTTTCCATCCTCCCACTGGTAAAACTATGGAACCAGACTTCCCAGGATCAGTTCCCAAGCAAAGGAAAAATGAGCAGCATAAACTGGATGGAGGGAGAAAACGTGGAGGATTATTCTGCACCCGAGGCGCAACGCTGACCCTCACCTCGCAGAGGCGAGAAGGGCAGTGACCAAGAGGAACTGGAAGAAGCAGCACTTTAAAGAAGTAATGCAGCTCCTGGGAACCAGGAGGAGGTAGTAACGCCACAGAAGGTCTTCTCTCGAACCAGAGATGCCATTGAGATAATGGAAGAGAACACTGGCATTAGGTGTAGGCTAAAAGTAGAAAGCAGGATGGAGAGAGGAGCAGTACAGGAATCAGGCAGAGTCCCTGTGGCTCAGGAACAGTTGGGAATGAAGCTGCTGAAGATGGAAGAGGCTTTCTCACGAAGACTTGTTTTGGGTGGGGAGGGTAGAAGGAAGGCATTATTTTCACAAGCCATCTCAGTTTCCTTTCCAGTTCCTTTGCAATCTTTTTTAAGACTCCACACATTACTCACACCCTTCCTTCTGGATTGAACTTGGGCAGCTTAGGGATTTCTGAATATTACGGGACTTTCAGTGGCTTGTATGGAGACACGAGGTTGAGGGGGAGCAGAAGAGAAGGCAGCAGTACAGCCAGACAAGGGCTTGACTTCCACCTCCTGCTACTGCAGTGGCACAGGGAGTAGGGCACAATGCCACAAGCTGCTAAAGGGGAATGAAGGACAAAAATAAGTGTTGTCTTAAAAAGCGACTGAGACTCTCACAAGGAGGGTTACTGTCTTCTACCTTTATGTGGATTCCAAAGGCAGCAAGGTCTCCGCGCAGACTGTCACACGCCTCCAAGAGGGGTTTTCTCTCCTGCATTAGCTGCTTCCTCTTTTCCTTCTGCTCCTGCTTGGGTTCCTTGGCTCCCGCCGCACCCTCCACTGGCAGAGCGTCTGCTGCTTCCGGCAGAGCCAGCGCGTAATGACGGACCTTTGTGCGGAACCTCACCAGCTCCTCAATGACGTGTGAGAGCACTGCAGACTTGTCTCCTCCCACAGCCACCTAGAAATCAAACAGGGTGCTTTACAAACTTCTGAGAATGATATTAGAAACATCAACCCCATCTCTGTAGCAATGTGAGGCCTTATCACCTCTCTTGGTTGTGCATCTTCCATATATTGGTAGGATTAAAATGTCACCATCTCCCTAATGCTGGACAAAAAGTTACAGTGGAGTCACACTTGGAAGTAGTTCAGCATATTCCTGCACAAGAAAGCATTTACCTTGGAGCAGAGCGCTCTCACATGAACACACACACTGCATAACCCAAGTGGGGAACTCACTGCCACAGGAAACCTCCGAGATGCCAGAGGCATACATAACTTAAAAAGGGATCAGACAAGTTAATATAAGAAAGGCCTGGCAACAGGAATCCAACACAGCAAGGGAAGCTGAGCCACGAGTTCAAACAGCTCCTTGGATGTTGAAGTCCAAAGACAGAGAATACATCAGCCGCTTACTCTGTCTTTGAGCTCCAGACCTCCTTCAGGAAACACAAACCAGGAAAAGTAAGTATTTTGGCTTTAATATCCTATCCTTTCTCCTTTCATCTACAGAAAACCTTCCCAGAGCCACAGAACTTACATCTGATCCACCTTATCCAAAGTTTCAGCCACTCAAAAAATCGTGACAGAGCAGCAGCTACTGCTCACAGGGCGTGGGTGTTTCCTGGCTGTAGCTGAGCCCCTTCCTCCCCTCAGCCACCTCCAAGCTTCCTCAGCCTCCTCTGGCTTGGCAGGAGTCTCGCTGGTCAATGTCTCCGGAAGGGAACAGACGCATTCCTCCTACAGATCCCTGCTCCAACAGCTGCCAGGACGGGAGCCTGGAGGTCAGCTGAAGAGGAAGGCCACTCCTCAGCACTGGCACAGCCAGGCTCCTGGTCTCGCTCTTGGCAGAGAGACCATCCCTGTTTCTCATTAGAGGCAAACTCCCAAGGGGGAGGAAAAGGACGAACCTCCAACAAACAAGAGAACACCACTGTGGTGTTTTATCACTGTGACACAAGAGCGGGAGCACAAAGAGCACCAAGGCCAGGGGCGAAGCTCCTGGCAGCAACATCATCTGGGAGAGGAAGAGCAGCTGAGTAATTAAAGCCAGAGGGGACTGGGTTTAGCCAGCGAACAGCAGGATGGGAACGAAAGGGAGCAGAGTTTCAGAGGTCACTGACAAACAAAGAGGTGCAGGAGGAGGAGGTGATGGGGAAACTGTTGAAGGTAAGAGTGCGAAATGCAGCAAATTCCCCAAGCTTTCAAAACATGTAACCATACTATAGAAGTTTATGAGATTGAAGAAGATAATAAATCTAAGTGCCAGAAATGCCCCATAGTAACCTGTGGCAGGTTAAATACTTAAATACAGAAGGGAAAGAAATGATGATGGGAGCAAGAAACATGCCTCTACAGACACCACTGCAAGAGTTCAAACCAGACACCTACTGGAGTGAGAGCCTTCAAAAGGAGGAGCAGCTTTAGGAAATGAACCAATCTGATTTCCACATAAAACACTGTGTAGCCTCTCAGGGCTGATCTCAAATTTCTGGCCCTTGCTTACTCCACAGATTGGCCCCAGCTGCACCTGTAATATACTCAACACTCTGCAGTCTTTGGCAGAGCAAAAGCTTTCCAGCTCTAAAACAGGCACAATGGTTTTCACTCATCACCTTTTCAGATGGATTCATCTTACCTCCCTGTGGATAAGATCTTCTCTTGGCAATGCAGAGAGAGACAGGCAGTCTTATTGTATATAGCTGAGATGAGCTATCCCCACCAATGACTTCAGAAGCACAGGCAGCTACATTAGACTTAAGGCTGATTAGCTGAGATGACTCCCAGCCCAGGAGCAAGACAGAGCCACAGGCCACATGCAAACATCCAAATGAGGGGGCCAAACACCGCTCCCTGTATCCTCTGCACTGCTGGCACAGCAGTGTCCAGGCCAGGCAGCCCCTTCCACACAGCACACATGCCAGGACCCACTGTGGTCAGGGACTGCTCCTAGCAAGCTGCATGCCTGGGGCTAGCTGGCTAAGGGGCAAGAAAGGCTGGATGCTGGGCTGTTGTGACTGGTCTCGGGGTCAGGGAACAATTCCTACACCATTTTATTTACTAAACTGTGGTAACCCATGGACCTTTCTGATGAAGATTTTGACAGATTCGTTTACTGGAAGCTGAAAGAGCAGAGTAACAGAGAAGAGTCTGATCAGCTGCTCCTTTCTTCCTGCTTATCTCAGACCAGCATCTTCTGCTGATCCTCCTGCCACAGAGAAAGGGACTAGCACAGCCTACAACAAAGAAAAGCATTCAGATACTTGTTTCAGCAAAAATATATGTGCAACAGACACCTGCATACAGACAGCCCAGAATCTGGAGGAATGACTTTGCCATCCAACTAACCAAAAATTTTACGTGTTTAGTATGCCACTAAAAAATAACATGCAAACCACAGGCTATGAGGAGTAATACACAGCCAAATCACATCCAACCACTGTTTAGAAAAAACTTTTGTGAGAAAATCTATGAAGGTAAACTAAATAAATGCATTTACCGCCATACTGCCTGGTTTTCAAAGGACAAAAATTGTTACATACGTTCTTATTCTCTTCTCCCCCTCCCCCAAAAAAAATTTTTGCAGAACAGATTCTCTGCAGAAAGTTTTCCACGACTTTGCATTCAGCTCCATATTTGAGCAGGAGAGGAGCAAAGAACAGCCTGCTATTCCCCAACACCTTGTGTCATTTTAAATGCTCCCTTTCCATACATCAGGATATCACCTCTATATTGATGACTCTCTTTCCTTTTCAGTACTTGGCTTTGAGCTTTTCTCTCCTTTTTTTCTCTCCCCATTCCTATCTTTCCATGAACTAGTTATGCAAGGGCCCCATCCCCAACTCACTGTCCTCCCCTCCCCACACCTCGAAGCAGAGCAGGCTGGCTTTCTGCAGAGTGGGACCCCTCACAACTGAAAATATTCGCACAGCTATAAAAGCCAGCCTGGATGCAACCATCAGGAAGAAGAGGAAAAACTGGGGAAAAGAGGAAAAGCCAAGCACATAACAGGACAATTTAAAGGCCTCCAATGCTAACTTTTTCTTGTTTCATTCCTCAGTCTTCATTTTCACAGCATAATTGGTGCAGAAGTCACACGGGAGTATCTCCAAGAGCTAAAAAGCCCACTGTCATGGGTTGGCACCCCTTCCTGCTCTTCAGGTTTTTGGGTTTTTTTTTCCCCATTTGGCTCTGTTTTCATGAGGAAGTGGTTTGCAGCAACAGGTGCTGTAATTTCCTCCAGAACTTCATAGACCCAATCAATTAACTAATTTGAATACAGACAGCTCTATTGAGCCACTTAGAGAAAGGATACGCCTCTATGAAATACAGATTTAAAGAGGGACAAAGCGGGAATCTCCCTCTTGCCTTTCCGGCGTTGACAGAGGTAACTTGAGGGCCTGCTCAGCCCCCAGGAGAGGGGCTGGGCTGGCCCAGCAGGG
>VYZQ01033639.1:64808-79651 GCA_013400655.1 Mystacornis crossleyi | reverse complement strand
TGCTCCAAAAGGAATGTCATTACATTTACAGTCAAAAGACATCTGTCAACCCACACTGCAACATTTAATGTAAAACTGTATGTTAGAGTCATTAAAATAAAATTAGAAAAATTGACCAGTGTAGTATGTTTAAACTACACTGCAGAAATTCAAACTTCCTATGCTACCTAGGCTCAAAAATTTATCCAGAAACATAGAATACCTGCTATTGTACTCTACACTCCTTGTGGGTTTTTGTCCTAGTTTCTGTGGCTNTCTGTGGCTATTAATTTTCTGATTATTTTCATGCATACCTCAACAGGAATAAAGTCCGGCTAAACCAACATTAGAAGACGCCTGAAATCTTCCTGTACTAGAAACAGCAAATAGGCTTAAATGAACTTGTCAGACACGTACGTATCTAGTACAATAAATTAAATACATACCTTTGACGTGGTGAACCAAGGACACAATGTGCTGAATAAATGACTCTGATGTGCTTTTGCTGGCCTGTGGCAACTTAATGTGGTCAAAGATGGATCGGAACTCTTGCTCCTTCTTGACGGAATGGACAAGTGTGCTAGCAAGCAGCCTGTCTTTAGTCAAGGAAGCGGGTCTAAAATGCATCAACAACAAAAGAGACAAAAAAAAAAGAAACCACTAGTTTAAATAAATATGAGAAACACTGCAGGCAGTTGGAGAACCACACTGTAAAGTGAAATAATTTACCTATTGGAATCATCAAGAGGTACTGGTGCCATTTTGAGTTTAACTTCAGGACGATGGGAGTCACTGGCTATCATTTTGATCCTAAGTGGGCTCTCCTCTCTGAAGGTGGATTTTTCTCTCGCATCCAGATTCTTGTGTAGAGGAGGACTGTAATCAAAGAGTTCTTTGAGCTTTTCAGACTTTACCTGCTCAGGTGACTGAGTTTCTTTCTTCATCATTAGTCTCTCAGAACTCTTGTCTTCTTCCTTGTGCTTATCTTTTGTTGCACTAGGCCTTTCCACTACATAGCCAGTCTCTTTAAGCTTATAACTTTTCTCATCTCTAAATCCATCGCTCTCTCTATTGCCCTTGATTGATATTTTAGATTTGTATTTGGTTCCTTCCTCCTCAGCATTCCGGTGAGATGCAGTAGGAAAATTTTTACCCTGATCTGCCAGGACAGACTTTCTGAACTGTCTGTAATCCTCTGTCTCCTCTGTGTCCTCCCCTTCAGAGTCATTAAACTTTTCCTTCCCAGTCTCTTTATCAACGAAAAAATCTAAAGTTTCCTGTTCCTCCCATTCCCTTTCTCCCTCTGTCCTCCCTTTTTCTGATCCTCTCTCCTTCTGGGCCTCCTTCTCCCTGGTATTACCCCTATCAAGCAGGTATACTCTAGACTCTTCATCTGTGTACCTGTGGATAGCAAAGAAGAGACTGGTAACTCTGGATTGCATTCATTCCAGTTCACTTGCATTCCTCTTTCGTGTCAATCCCACACCAAGAAGACGATGGAAATATACTCCTCCAAGCAGTTTTAGCATGCAATGCTTGGCACACCATTAACACTGTATCTACTGTCATTTATGCACTAACTGAGGCATCTGAAAAATATAATGCCTATCTGTAGAATGCCTAGAAATTTACTTGCTTGTTTTGTTTTCTTAATCAGCACCCAGTTTCACATTCTCTTACACTAGTAATTTTTTCCATCAAATTCACATGAAGTTTGAAAATTCAGACCGCAATTCATTTTTGCATTTCTTTTACTGAAAGAGTTGAAGTAGTACCATAAAAAAAAAGTTAATTATTTTCAAGATCCTGCACATTACTAATATAACTCCACAATCTGGCACAGGCTTAGTGCATTCATTATATTGTATATAGGCAGGGAACCCGTAGAAGGCAGCTCTTCTAAACACAGAAACACACCAATTATTATTTCAGCCACTGCCTTATCTGTATGCTATGTTCACACAGGTTCTAATATGTTCACCAACTCCAACACATCTAATCCAAGAGAACTTGTATTTTTGATTTCCTAAGCAGTAATTTTTTTACATAATAAATCACTAACTAGACACATTAATTTAAAAGCCTACAATCAAGTCTATATAGCATAGTCACAGCTTTTCTCACTAATTCATTTTATAAGAAATCCACTGAAGCACCAGTCACATTAGAAAGGAACAGTCTAATGCCAGTAAGATTTTTACAACTTTCAAAAACTACTATGTCAAACTTTTTAAGAACAAATTGAAGAACTTTACATTCATTGGAAAATAGACACTGAACTTCTCATCAGCAGCATTATACTCCAAGAATACCAAGACCTATCCTCTTTGATAAGTAATGCAATTCAAGACATCAAAGTTGTCATACTGCACCACACAATTAGCAATTGATGCTGTTTATGTCAACATAAAGAAATTACTGCACAACACTGGCATTTTTATACTTCCAGAATACTTGCATTTCAAACTACATGAAGTACTAAAATTTTGAAATACCTGAACAGAGTTCACTATCAAGCCAGCATGTCTGATGCACTATTCCAATTAAGATTTTTCTTAACAGTAAAAAATGGAGTACAAACAATAGACCATACAGGAAAAGCACAAACCAATTCTTCCTCAAGGATACATGTCCCTGTCTCTAACAGCCAACAGTCAAGACCTTGAAGCATCTTAGCAGGAAAAGGCATATGTATCTTTCAAGTTCAATTCCAACTAGACTAGTATTACTAGTGTTCCATAGTGCATTTTCCAAGGTACAGTGATGATCTTGACAAAACTCTTTAACAGATTAGCATTTTTAGGAGGCAGCAGTAGGCTTATAACTCCATTCTTACCTTTTCATAAACTTTCCACCTTTCGCAGTTTCCTGTTCACCACCCTCAGGGTAAAACGACCGCACTCGAGCCTCCTCACGGGGGGCACTCTGTGATGGGATTGTCTTTGCAGGGCTTCTCCTCGAAGGGATATGATGCAATGGGCTATTCTGAGACGGACTATAGCGGCTAGAACCATTTCCAAGAGAACCAGAGCCAGATCTCTCAGGACTATGCTGAATGGAATGGGAATGTTGAGGTGTATCCTTTGCTGAGTGGGCTGTGCTAAGCAGAGGGGCATCAGAGCAAGATGAACTCTGACTAGGTGGGGTGGCAATAGAAGGACTATGGGGTGACCTTGGACTGTTATCATATGCTGAAAGGCCAGGCCAAATGTCGCCAGAAGCTGCTGATGATTTGTTAAAATCGTCAAGAGACTCTGATGGGTCATGTTCAAATGTATCTTTCTGTTCATCTTGTGATTTATTTTTCAAGGGACTGTCTTGCAAAGGAGCCCCTTCAGTTTTCTTTGCCTGCTTTTCCAGAGACGCGCGTCTTTTGGAAGAGACAGGTGATTTGCTGTATGGGGATGAAGAACGAGATGAAGAGGACCTTGGGGACCTGGAAGATCTGTAAGATCGACGAGACCTGCTCCGGGACCTCTGGGAAGACACAGACCTTCGTTTTGGACTTCTGGAACGTGAACGGCCACGCCTAGGGCTTCTGGAGTGTCTTCGGTTCCAGACAGGCCTATAACCTCCACGATGGTATCTACCACCTCCTCCTTGATAATACCCTCTACCTCTTCCTCTGTAACCATAAGGACGTCTCATTCCTCTATTATTTCTGTAATCTCTGCGGTAATCTCTAGAATAAACACGATCTCTGCTCCGAGATCGGGAATACGTCCTTGACCGAGACCTAGAACTAAAATTAAAAAGCAAACATTAACATTTAACAACTGAAAAATTTGGAAAAAAAAAAAACAGGTGCCTTGACACAAAATGCTAGATTTCTTTAATGCAGTCAGAATGGTAAAGGATGCAGACTCCAGGTCTTAAAGTAACTTCTACAATCTCTATTTATTATTTCTATAATACATTAATTATAATAAACACGTCCAAACTGCTAAGGACTGTGAAACTTAGCATCACATGATTAAGACACTACCAGCCTCAATGGCCTCCCCTGCCATTTTATTAAAGATTATCACTACTCTGGAGCATGGCATTCAGCTTCTCAGCCACCACAGTTCACAGACTGGAAGAGGGACTGACATGACCCCCAGTTTAATGTGCCAGCCTGGGGATAGCAGCAGCTGAGGCTGTAAACATTCAACTGACCCACTTCTTTTACGGAGATGGTGATGTCCACTAGTAAGTAAGATAAGGAAAACACTGGAGGCAACTGAGAAGGCATGATACAGCAAAGCTTATCTACTGAAGCCTTAAATTACTTCAGATACGAAAAGGTTAATGAGAAATACAGAACGAATTACAGGGAAAGAGATCGGATGAAGAAAACATCATGTGAAGGGAAGAAACAAAAGGGCCAGAGATCAAGAAGAACCATTAGCATTCTGAAGTTATCTTGAGATACAGGAAAAGGGAAAAAAAATATTAAACAAAGTAACAGAAATTACACTCAAAGCAGTTTACCTACTGCCTAAAATGAAATAAGATCCCAGGCTCACTTCTGCCACAGCATCTTGCAAGTCAAAAACATTTTCCAGACAAAAGCTAACATACCAACACACCTAACTAACTAACTAACTTACACACTTTTTCATGCAGTAAGATGTCAAGTTACCTGTATCTCTTTTTTCTTGAATGTGATCTGGATCTTGACCTAGAGCTGGACTGAGATCTGGACTTTGATCTTGAAGAATGCGATCTAGAATTAGATCGACCCATTTTTGCCAGTAGATCTATTCCTTCCCAAAAGGAAAAGCAATGAGAGGAGGGAAAAAAGATGGAAGCAACTATTTAGAGTCCATGTAAATTATATAAATGAACAAAATTTGCATATACTAAAATGACAGTACTAGAAAGTAGTATACCATTTGCTAAACAAAAAGAGCTTTGGAAACAGTATAGTACACTTATTAGTAAATTAAAAGGTCAACCACAAATTTAAGGAATTTAACATTGCTGCAGTATACACATTTTCTCTGAAAAGATCAAGTACAACAGTAAAAGGTTTTTTCCAGATTCAAATGCACGCGCATCCTGTAGGAGAGAGGAAGCAGCAGAAAAACAAAACATTTCTGCAAATTAAGGCAAGAATAATATAACTCTAGACATCTTAATAAATTGTAACAAAATTCTAGCTATTGCGTAGTTTGTAGTTCCCTTGCATTTCCAATGCACTGTTCCTTCTACAGGAAGACTTTACAATCCTCAACAATGCACCTTTTACATGAGCAAAGAAAAGCCCTGAAGTATCTGGTCCAGCAGTTGTTAGTTTGACCCACAGGTATTATTTCTCTTAACCACATGTATTAAAGCTGCTCACTCTGATCCGAATTTCCACTGGTCAAGATGCCCATCGTGGATCTTTTTAGATTAACTTTGCTTTTGAATCTACGTGAAAAATGCACGGCCAACTTAAAGATTTTAACAGTTAAACAATATGGCTTGCAACAAGATTCAACATTCTTCAGCACAAATTAAGGTATGAAAACTACAACTGATTATAAATCAATGAGAACTAAAAGAAAGTAATTCATAATAAACTATCATTTCTCCTTATGTACAGTCATAATAGATATTTAGAATTAGTGCTAACCATAAAAAAATACACACCTTTTCTTTTCGGATCAGTGGGTAAAAATCCCCAATTTAATTAATAAAAACTTTGACCCATTACCATTTTCTTTTGAAATTGACCAGCTTAAAAAAAAAAAAAAAAAGTGTCACATTAGACAACCTGAATACAAACTGTGAACAAGTAACTACACATTTTCAGGCCTTTGAATGCTCAATAACCATTGTTTAATAATAATTAAAACAGAAATGGAAAAAAACAAACATTTACCTTTTGTATTGCAAACAGGCTTTACAGCCTAAAATTACTGTATCAAAAATATAAGCTCAACACAACAAGCACTTTCTGTCACAAGGTACCTTATATAATCTTTCTCGTTACCTGGGTGGTATTTCAGTTATGTAAAGACAAAAACAACATTCGAGTTTAAATTAAAGTTAACAAAATTACAGAGACTTTAGACACATCTAAGAGAATCCAAAAGAGAAAAGCAGATCAACTTTTCCCCATCAACTGGTTCCTCCTGCCCCATATGACTTTCTCCACAAGAGTTTGCAAGGCCTCAGAGATGTAACCTCACCTGAAACTAATCCAGAAAAAACTGAACCTAAACCAGCCTTCCATGTAACCGAGAAAAAAGTATTTACCTGGGCAAAGAAGAGTATGTTGAATGCTCTTTTTTACTGGCTCCTTCCACTAAAAAGCAAATTTGCAGAATCTATACTTAGAAGGTATTTTCTAATTCACTGAGTTCAATTAGACTTAAAGAAAATGGCTTGTAATCTCTTAGGATCAATACTTACAGGCAACATAAATTTAGACCTTTAAAACTGTTCAAGACGTGCCAATTTTCCAAGAGTGACAGAAAACAAAACCTGGTGGGGCTTTAGTCTGTTACAAGTGATTATGAAACCATACATCAGATGTACGATGTTTATAATACAACCCAATCTCAATTTTAAATTATTTACATTCTATGTATAACAAGTACAGTTGATCTTTACAAGACGGTTTTATATACTGCAGCTTCTTCTTGCAAGCATCAATTTCAGGAAATCAAAAGATTGAATTTTCAATAGCTGAGTTCAATCAGAACATTTTAAAAAGAATTAAGCTAAACTTACCTCAAACTGTTAGTTGGCGTCAATGAAGCAATTATTTATTTGTGCTTTCAGCAATACTGATCCCTATAGAACAAAAAGTGAGACTGTCAAAGACATGAACATTTGCTAAAAGGCAGCACCCTTTTGCTTAAATGGGTTCAAACATTAATCTGTTTATTATGAAAGGACAACACATAGGAAATAGCAAATTTACTCTTGGACTCCGTGATGCTGCACACTAAGACTGGAGCAGCTCAAGAGCCAGCCACTGCCAAGCGGCAAATCCTACTCCCCTTCCACACATGACTACTCCTCCCTCAGCCCTGGTAACAGCGCTGTGTAACACATTATCCTCACTTTTACAACAGCCCTGACAGCCTTCAGGTCCTCCAGTGACCAGCTTTTGATACCCAGAAACCACTTTCATATAATTAGGTTATCAAAGTGGCTTAATGAAGGGTTAAACTGAGCTAGATTATGGAGCAAAAAACAGCATGCAGCCAGAAAGAGAGAAGCAAAAAGGACAGCGGCAAACTGTTAGACCAGTCTGAGCTCTAGCACACAGCTTTGCACTTCACTAGAGCTATCTTATTGGAAGAAAAAAAAAATGGGGTGAGAACTTAGGCCAACAGTGAAAGCTTTATCTTAAGATTTCTTTTGCAATATTTACAGAAGCCTTTCTGTAGTATAACTTCTTGTTTAAAATGCATACATGTATGATTTCACCTAAAGAGCCAACATCTTCAAAAACTAGCTCTTTTACAGTTATGCAGAAAGGAAGCATAACTGTAATAACAAAACCAGTCTCAAATGTATGAATTTTTCACTGGCCTCAGTTTTTAACTACCTCCAAGCCTTAAGAATATGTTCATTTGTCTTACTCAACACTAAGCACCTTTTTCAATTCCACTCAAGCAACAAAACAGGAATTTTATCCCAGTTCACTATAGACAGGCTGGATCTCCAGAAATTCTGCAGCTCAACAATTTAATTAATTAAATCCAAAGGCATAAGACATTGACTGCACCTAAAGGACACTTTCACATTTGTTCATGGCTGTTTTCTTCATCTAAAAGAAGAAATGTAGCATTTGTGTTCATAAACACTGCTTTCAAAAGTCCACTTACCATTCACTAGTAGTGACCAAGATATTTCCAATTTCTATAAAATATATGCTTTATTAAGATTAAGTTTTTACTTCTCATCATCAGCAAGCATGAGTCTCCGAAGGAGCACAGTAGTGTATCGGACCATTTCAGATTTTGTCTAGACAAAAGGCGAGATGGTATTAGCCAGTAAAGGGTAACGAAGGCATTCAGAAGTCTAGTACAGAAAAAGCAACACAAACTTCAAGTTCAGGCCAAGATTTTAAATGAATACTTAAATAATCTATATTTCTGACTTAAAACTGGTATTAGCTGAAATCAAAAATCCTAATTTAGACAAGTCTTTAGATCCTGGGGATATAGAACAAGATAGTTACTTCACTTTTAAAACCTCTAAGAAGATAAGATCTTAAATTACCATAACTCAAACTCTGGTAGTCAGTTCTGCAGTCTTAGAGATCTTTTCTAGCAACAAGCAAAGGTGAAAAATAGCCACACTTCTTTGTTTTTAAACAAGACACTGGCTATACCACATCCAACTCTGCAGCTAAAACATACCTGCTACCCTTTTCCCATTTAATTTTTTTTAAGAAGAGTATGGATATAATGTTTTTTTTTAAAAAGAATTTTGAATAGAAAGCCATAACTACCAAATAAAAAACATTTAACTATTTGCAGCTTTTGTTTCCATTTAATTGTAATACGTAAAACCCTGACACACAAGACCCACTTATCCAAACAACACTCATACTCAGGAACAAAAGTGAAAAGACTACATAGCTGGGATTTTTTTTTTGGTCAGTGTAAATATTCTTACAATATGCAAGAATTTAAAATTTTATTAACCTTTATTAAAGTTCACTTGGAAAGGAACTGTGGTAGTAACATGAATATGTAGGAAAACAGCCGTCTGTAACAGTAAGCTCCTACATGCTGCACACTTGCACAGGAAAACTACACATTCCTCAGAGCATCAGACCTACAACATTCTGGTTCACAGCAGCAAATGAAATCACCCACAGCCTCTTCCTGCTCACGGCCAGTCTGGAGGGGCTACACCAGGTCAAGTAAGGGCACAAGAAGTAAATGACATGAAATTAATGAAAAAGAGCTCCTAAGCACCATTTGTTGCTCTCTCAGAAGAGAGCCACACTCAGCCAAGGGTGTGCATCAACAATATGACACAAGGTGTCATCACTAACACCCAGCATTTTTAAGGGAGGACCACAACTGCTAGGAACATGGTCTTCTGTGCCTGAAACGCCAGGGCTCTAACCCACACACTTCTTTTCCACTCAAGCTTCTTTTTCCCTTGCTTTCCACCCTAAATAACTGAAAGGAGATGCCTGGCTCTCAGCTATTTCACCGCCATGTTAAAAAATCTGGATTTCACAAATGAAGCTGCTGCAGCTCCACAGACTAAGGTGGCTCTGCTAGTTTAAAGAAACAGTACCATCTCTCCTATCCTGTGTTTCCTCACATTCCTGATAATCTCCCTTATGCCAGTCTAAGTGTTTCTGCACCCACATTCTGGATCACTTTCAATACAATTTTTTTTAATATGGTTCATTACACAGCCCACAAACACTTGGGCCAATACAGGGAAACTGAAATAACAGCCAGGCAGGACTGCTTCTTTTGGCAGTACCACAAACTCAAAGCTTCCCTGAAACCAGCTTGGCATATCCTTCAGAAGCAACAAACTTGGTGGTACTTAAGCTTTTTAACAGTACTTGCAAGCAGCTTCAAAAAAACAAAACAAAAAAACAAACAAAAAACCCAAACAAAACCCCACCAAAATAAACACACAAAGTCAAAATAACCAAAACCAAACACACCCAAACAACCAAGACTTAACACAGAAACCAGGACTTTCTCTAAAAATTGGCTAGTCCACCACCTGTCAGTTATTACTGAATCACATTCAGAAAAGTTTCTTAACCAAAAAAACAACAGGATCTTTGTCTTCAGTCAGTCTTGGCCAGCAAGTGTGACCATCAAGCACAAGACGCACAACACAATCGGGCGTATCCTACCCCGAGTAGGATAAGGAGTATCCTACATGTAATCCTCCACAGTAAGGAGGAAGTGAGTGACACCGTCAGCATTTGCTATGTTTAATTAAAAAAATAAAAAGGAAGAGGAAAATGGTATCCAATTCCTTTCATATATTATTTTTAGGAGACTTCACTACACTGCTGATGTTGGAGTTTTAGCAGAGTACACAGACTGTAGATACAACACATCTCTTAAGCCGTTTTACAGTTTATACATCACATGTATGTTTAAGACATTTTAGGACAGTTATATGCACTTACACTAGCAAAACACTGCTTTCTCTTAGGTCCATTATTTTCGATACCATTCATTTACAGCTATTTAGTAGTCTGTATTTCTCTTGCTTAAACATTACTTGAAAGCTGTCAGGTAGATTTAAATCAAAATCTTGTTTAATTCACAAGCTGTTGCCAAAATGCATTTTCACTCAGAGATTCAAGCTTCAAAAGACGGGACGATTATACAACCATGACAACACAAAAGGGGATAGGACAGTCTTCATAAAATTCCACAGAATTTGTAATAGTTTCTCAGAATACACCCACTGAAATAAAGTCAGTCTTAATGAGACAGAACTGTAACTCATCCATTCAGTGCTTGCACATCTGCTGTGCTTTCTTATCCACTCTCTACCTGCCCCCTCTATTTTTTTTTCTAATGTCCACAACTGTAGCAGTGGCATCACATCTAAGAATAGAATGCATTTCATAGCCACTTAAACCCATCCTCCTTGGATCATCAGTGACTTGGATTCCTACAAATACTAAGATTCCATGGCAAATTTGCCCTAACTATCTTGTTATGTACAAGTAAGAGGTGGGAAGCATTGTTTCCCCCATCTCATATGCTGTAAATATAATGGAAACAGAAAAACATACAAAGGCACTTTTTCTCCCCAATTAATTAATTTCTGTATAGAAAATAACACAAAATATCTGTAAATTAAGTCAAAACCCAGCATCCTAGTAATAGCAAAATCACCCCTGCAAAACCGTCATATGATTGTTAGCTGTCTTTTATGTAATACTATTGGCAAACAAAACCATGTTTCTTCTCTAACTAAAAAACAAAGAAACCAAAATGTCTAAGAAATGTGTCCTTACACAAAAAGGAATTAGCTGCTTTTGGACACGTACTGTTTTGGACTGCCTTTGTTATTTTTGTGCGCGTGTTTTACACACTGTGTTTTCGTACGCCCTTACACCGTGGTTTCCACAATCTCTGCGATGAACTACACCAATTGCTGCTGCAGAAAAGGCGATCTTCCCGCCCTCATTTGTTCCAAGACTGACACTCTCAGAGGTGCTCGGTGGGCTGCAGCGGCCATCCATAAGAAAACTACTCTGGACAAAAGCTGCCTTTTTAGGCATATCACCTCCCAGATCCCATTTACCACAAAGCTGCATGAGGCCGCTGCCAGCACAATGAACAAGCCAGCAACGCGCTTTTTTGGAATACCTTTGGGAGAAACTCTCACACAAACAGAGCACTTTCTTCAGTAGCTTCCTTCACCTGCCTCCACTACCTGTAAGCAAACCCCAAGTGTTCTCTGGCACTCCACAAACCCTACAGCATTATCTCTCCTTGACAACCAGCCTGAATATAATCTATCCAAATATCTGCACCCTAGCTCCAAACAGCTCCCTGCTGATTTTTTCTAGATTCCTATGACCGCTCCAAGTTTTCTGCGTCCTCAATGCAAACAGGCCCCTCTTCATGGTACGTGCTCCTACCTCCTGCCCCCAGCATTCTGTCAGCCACAGCCTTCACCTGAGAAGTTGCTCCATAAAGGTTGGCCCACCAAAGCCTTGCTCAGGAGAGAGGCACACACGCTCCAAGAAGCGATACATGTAACACATCGAACCTCGTCCGGCCATTCAGCACGGCCTGTCACTCAACATCAAAAGCGACGAGTGGGAGGATGCAATTCCTACTCTCCCTGCCATAAGCTGCATGCTTGGAGCACACCTCAGTGCCAGAGCCTCTATTCTGGTCTAATTTGCCCCACTTTTGTCCAAAACAACGTGATTACCAGAGAGGAGGGCGAGGAGGAGGGAGGAGAAAGACAACAGCTAGACAGCATTTTCCTGCAACTCCACGCTGTTTAACCAATCCCTCCCACACCAAGAACAACTATTCTAAGTGATATTTTTATACATTTGCGTTGCTTAAGCAGTGACTACTTGCAGCGTCAGGAGCACCTTTGTTTTGCATGCCCTCACGTCTTTCTGTAGTAAAATTTAACTGCTCCTTTGAGGAAAAACTTTGATCTCCGAGATAAACAAGTGATGGGCTGTACTGACTTCGTAAAGGATCAACGTGACACACAAAACTAGAATCTGATTTTCACAGAATTAAAGGCGAAAAGTAGGGGGTTTACAAAGCAAAGGGGAAATACGGGGAATGATCCTGCAATGGTTGCACAGTACAGTATGATCAACACTGGGAACACAATAGCCCCTTTCAGCAAGGGGCATAAAACCCACTGCGGCCCTTCACGGGGTTTTGTGGGCATCTGAAATCGGGGCAGAAAAGGCGCAGGGAGGCGTGGGGTACTTCAGGCACACCCGCCTGAACCACACTCATGCCCGAAGGGAAGTTCCTCCAATGACCGTAAAGGCTGATCCAATACCGGGAAGCATCCTTTCTCTCCGGCACGGTCTCCCTCTTCAGTGTCACACCCACAAGGATAACGGGGAAATTTAACATTCCCGTGACCAGCGTTCTACAGCCACATTCCCTCGGGCCTTCCTGTCTCCCTCAGGGAGGCCCAAAGCAAAAGGCCGCACACCCGGGGCGGAGGCCCCAACCGGGTCGGCGGGCCGCCCACTCCCCACGCACCCCCATCCCGCCAGGTTTCCAGGAGCCGCGAACAGCTCCAAGGCAACTCCGCTGCTGCCTCCCACTGCCCCTTCCCCTTCTACCTTCGCTTCCCGGGGCGCCGTCCAAGCGCAGGGAAGAACGACACCGGCGCGGTCCGGTTCCCACGGGAAGCGGTGGCCCACGTCAGGGCGGTGACGGCGACCGCCCGTTCCCGTCCCGTTCCCGTCGGCTGGCGCGGGATAATCGGGATAATCGGGATAATGGCTGCGGAGCGCCGAGGTCACGCGGCGGGGGAAGGCGGGACGGCGCGGCGCGCGAGCACCGCGCGGTCGGCGGGGCGGGGCCGGATTGCTCCCCCCTCAGACTCCCCCCGCCATCTTCCCCCCAACGCGGGGCCACCGCCCCGCCAAACCTCCACGCAGCGACTTTTCCTCCGCCCTTCCCTCACCTGGCGGGCGGAACTCCCAGCGGCCCCGCTCCCTTACGGCAACAAAGCGGCCATTTTCCGTCTCGCCGGAGGAAGAGACGCGAAGTCCGCGGGGAAAAGCAAAAATCACCGGGGGAAGGGGGGGTCGGGAGAGGAGGGGGGCTGCTGCCGCCGCCGAAGCGTCACTTCCGCTGTGGGCGGGGAAGCGTCAGCCCCGCGCTCAACGCCTGAGCGCCATCTTGGTTTCGGGTACCCGTCCGCAAGCAAGATGGCGGCGGGCGGCCGCCCGCCCCCGCTGAACCGTGTCCCTGCCCCACGCGGGGGAGCTCCATGCCCCTCCCGCCGTGGCCCCTGGCTCCCCCCCCAACCACTGCATCTAAAGGCTGCCGCCTTGTATCCTCTCGTTCCCCGAAGAGATGCGAGGCGCAGGGCCCCTCCGGCCGTTGCTTGGTTACCTGTGGGGCGGGGTGCGCATCCATGCACGGAGTCGCCTGGAAAGGGCTGTGTGCGTCGCGCGGCGCAGCGCAGGCTGGGATTCGGCATCCAGCGGCATTGGCAGCCGGTGCTCCGCGCACCGGGAGCGGAGATGGCGGTGCCGCGGCGCTTTACTGCAGCAGCTTTTGCAGCAGGCGGGCGGCAGTCGCGTGGTTGCGGTACAGCAGCGCCACGTTCGGGGAAAGCGCTCTCGAGAGGTTTCTGTACCGCCAGAAAGGTGCAGCCGAGGGCCGCGAGTGTGCAGCCATTGACTGATGCACGAAGAGGTGTGTGTAGGCTGGCCACGTCCTAAAATTGACGGAAATACAGAGTATTCTGAGTTGGAAGGGGACCCATGACGAGTCCAACTCTTCGCCGTGCGCAGGACAGCCCCAAGAATCGCACCATTTACTTGAGAGCATTAATGAGCGATACAAGCTGCTTGAGTCTTACGCAGCTGATTTATTTTTTAGAAGGCTATTGCCTATTATTTTTTGAGGCAAGAAACAAAAAACAACCCATTCCAAAAAAATAGGAAGGGACACACATAGGCCATTTTGACCTGAGTTTTTTTAGATTCTGGGGACCATGACTGGGAGGCAGCCAAAAGCAACTGATGGAAGGAAAAAGGCATGGAAGATGAGAAGCAGACATAATCCCCAAATGCTGGGTAGCTGTTTCATGTGTATGGAAAGAGATGTGCTGGTTAGATGTATTTATTTTGGCTATCAAGGTTTTTGAAGTGTAGCATTATAGGGAAGCAGCAACCAACAAGTAGTTGGTGCTGAAATAAAAAGTGTGGTTAACTGATGAACAGTCTGGCCTAGAGAGAAACAAATCTCTCTCTCCTTTTAAGTTTTCCTTTCTGCAGGGATATGGGTAACAAATGTGTACCTCAAGTGCAGCACACATGCTACAGCTTTTGCTGTAACCAACAAGGCACTATTAATGAAGAGGCTCCTTGATCTATGATAATGAACCTGGGAGAGAAGACAATTTGCCAGGGCCTGTAAGGTGTTCAGAACTGTCATGGGGGTTGGCTGCAGTACACCTCCTATTTCTTAATTGTTCTGAGAATTGCCCATGCAGGGACACCTTCCACCAGACTAGGTTGCTCAAAACCCCATCCAGTCTGGCCTTGAACACTTCCAGAGATGGTGCATCCACAGCTTATCTGGGCAACCTGTGCCAGTGCCTCACAACTCTCACAGTAAGAATTTCTTCATAATACCTAAACTAAATCTACCCTCTTTCAGTTTAAAGCCATTGCCCCTTGTCCTGTCACTACATGT
>VYZQ01033639.1:1516-29056 GCA_013400655.1 Mystacornis crossleyi | reverse complement strand
GTGCCCACTGACAGGGAAAAACAACCAAAACCCCACTCAGTGCAGTAAAAAGTCCTATTAAAGTACAGGGTAGACAGAAACTTTGGAGAAAGCAATATGGCATTTTCAGTATTCATGCGTGACAGGAACTTTTGTTTTGAAATCTCACGTGACAAACCATATGCTCAGCTTTGGGCAGGTGGCCTTACTAAAACAGAGGACCAACTGAGTGACACACCTAGGAACAAAAAAATCTCAAATTTCAAGCCACCTCCGTGGGTGTTTTTAGATCAGTTTCCAAAAAGGAACAGTGCAATATTAAGTAATGATATTAGAATGTGTCCTGTATCTGTATTGTCAGGTATTTAATCACAAACATTATTTCAAGGTCTTAGCAAGAAGGAAAATAACACAGCATTCTTCATCAGGAATGAGGAGATAAAAGGCATGAAGCAAGCAGAGCTAATGGTGAGCAGTGCAGCAGCTGTGATGTACTGAAATAACTCACTGAGCCTCCTCCCTGTGAGCATTGATGTTGTGCTGTGGAGACGTGGGCACAGAGCTGAGCCTTCCCAGAGCACACAGCTCTCTGCTGGGGATGGTCACTGCTCCGAACCCTCGGAGCAGCTGTCTGTACCTGCTACACCGGGCTGCTTCTACCTCATGGAGTACTCCCCCCTTGCCCCTCAGAGTAAAAACAACACAACCAGTTGCAATAGCTGGCACAGGAGCTGGCCTTCCTCCCAGACTGTATTTTATTGTCAAGAACAACACTCAACAGAAGAGAAACTATTTCCCCTGCATTAAAAGAGGCTTAACCAAAAGATTTAAAAATTCAATATTAAATCCTTTTTCTTAAAAATTCATACACCTACTTCTAGTCTCAATTTCCTCAGTTTTATTTTGTATGTCAGGCCCCTGAAACAGGAAATTCTCCCACTCATTTGAAGCAAACCTGGATTGACTGTAACAATAAACTGGTTTTAATCCATCCCCGTTTAAAAAAAAAAAAAAATCAAAGCAAAAGACAAAGTACATATGAGAAATAAAGCAGGCCCATTTTTGCTGCAAACAGTGAAGCAAGTGTGCTGAAGTCTCCCAAAAAACAGACCAGCATAACTTATAACCAATCCTAAATAGCTCAAGATCAACACAATTTAAACCTGATCCTAAATGAATCCTAAGACTTAAAACTGAAGCTAAATGTTACTGCCTGTTTCTTTGCTCTGTTTCTAGTTGCAAGTGACTCTGTACTGATTTTCCAGTGAAGAAATTAGAGAAAACCTGAAGCAAAGTTTTAAGCAGACCAGGAGTAGCAAGAAGAGTTTTCCATCAGACTGACTCTTGCTTCAACTATGCAAGAAAATGAAAATATAAGTAGAAATAAATATTTCAAACAAGTTTTATTTGGTACTTACATGCTATATATAGTTTTAAAGAAAAACTACATATTTTGGACACTTCAAAATATTGTGGCTATGTACATGGAAAACTAAAGAAAGCAAGAAAGGAACCCAATTCATTTTACTGTGTCACAAGTTACTATTGAAAGCACTCTGACTGAATGGCTGTTTTTTCCCTTCCATAAATATGCTGGCAGATGAAGTCTCTTTCATTTTATTTCCATTGCTTTTATCTCATCTCCTCTACAAGATGAACACTTGGCAGCAGCAGAAATTTCTTCAAAAATTCTTCGTCTTTTGTCTCAGAGGATTTCTTCTGCTAGCACAGACTGCACGGCTTCCTAGAGGCCTCACTCAGTGCTCACTAAAGGCAAGCGCAGGAATCTTAATGGTAGATTCTCTGTTAGCAGGAGCTGAGAGCCCATGAACCTCCATTTCCCCTACCCAAGGATCTTCTCACTGATTTAGAGAGCAACGCCTCAAGCCTTCGGTGATGCTTCAAACTCAAACACCCACAACGAGCTCTGCCTCCAACAGCAT
Organism: Mystacornis crossleyi; assembly: GCA_013400655.1. Taxonomy (NCBI): domain Eukaryota; kingdom Metazoa; phylum Chordata; class Aves; order Passeriformes; family Timaliidae; genus Mystacornis; species Mystacornis crossleyi. The sequence continues at coordinate 27,134 of VYZQ01033639.1, read as the reverse complement.
TGTTTAGCAAAGCACGAAAACGTGCAAGATTTTACAGTTCTGCACAACAGCAACCAAAATGTGGGATGGAACAATGAATGACAGTAGAAATCAGCATCAAACTAAAGAGAAAGCAACCTGCATCGCTCCTCTTATCACTCAAACTGCATTGCTTTATAAAAACCACACGCTACATAAAAAGCACAAACAATGACCATTTTCCATTTGCTCTGAAACGAGCAAACCCCCAAAATCCCCAAACCTGCATCATCATCCAAAACTCAAATATCCCAGGTTTCACACAGTCTTCAATAGTCTGATAAGGCAAAGGAAAAGTCTTCCATCATTGGGAACAGCAGCAATTTACAGGACTTAGAACAAGGTATTTCCTTGTATGTGTGCGCACACGTGTGTGCACATATGCAAACACATCTTTTATAGTATCGTGGACATAGATGTAACTAAAAAGAAATCAAGTTTGCAGTATCTTTTTACCACATTTGTCTAATTTATTCAATTAAATGATTTATTTCTGTACTGAGCAAAATTCATAAATACATCATCTAGGAGAACAATAGGTTTTCCTCTTGTCCATGAAAAAATAACGCTTTCAAATTTTCACATTTTAAAACCTGTCTTGTTTTGTGTTTTTAGAGAAAATGTGAGAAGATCATAGTGACGTCTCAATTTACAGAATGTCCCTGTAGGAATTACATTTACAAGAACCTGATACAGAAGCCTATAGTTTGCCCCCATAATTAGAGTTCTCTGCAATAACATTTAAACCAACAGGTTTAAATAAAACACCCCATTAACTCTACTTGTAGAGCAATGAGGCATTTATTTTTCAAGTATTAGAACCACAAAGTGTAAAAGATTCTTTGCCAATTTTACAATTATGCCTTTTAAACCAACACCCACCTTTTTTTAAAAAAAAAAAGAATCAGTCCCACCACCCAAATCAGCCCGTTACTTTCAGATTCCAGTGTCTTGTGTCTTGAGGAATGCAGAAATATTCATTTACTAACAAAAAAAGCTTGTTGGAAATAGCCATATTAAGTAACGCACGTGAAGCATGATTTTTCTAGTGATGAAAGCTATTAGAATGGTGATCCAAGTCTATTCCCCTCATTTCTTCTGCTGGTTTTACTAAAGTCCTTCCAAAAAAGATATTCAAGAAATCCTTAAAAAACTGGAGAGAAAAAATAAAACACTCCTTCATTGCATGGAAGAAACTCCACTGACTGCAGAGATGCTCATTATCACCTTTGGCTCTTCAGAAGGAACCATCAGATCACTTCTAAAAGAGAAGGTAAAAATGACAGGTCAGAGTGGCAATTCTTACTTCAAAATGTTATGTGCTTATGCAATTATTTTACTGTAAGATGATTTTCATTGCATTTTTAGGCCAGAGAAAAATACAATGCTATCCAATTTAATTTTCTAGATTAGTACTTGTTTACCTAACATTCTTGAAAAGTTAGGCTATAATTCAGAAAAATCCAGTGTCCTGCAAACCATCCCTCAATGCCTGCAAGAACTTAATGAGGAAAGCACATCCAGAATTTCAAAAAGTAGTTTTTAAAAAGTTGTAGCTCCCCTTCTGCATGGGCATGTCAAGCACATGCCAAACTGGAACCCAGTTGCTGATCATAAGGTCAGAACAGCAGCTGTAACTCATCACTTCTATTTGAAAGCACAGGGCAAACCTTTCCAAGTAACCTCAAATGGCAGAAAGTAAAATATATGTGAGAAGCCCTCATCCAGGAAAAGATAAGGCCTCACCACCATTTGCACTGCACCTGTATGTGTTTGGCATGCAGGGCTTTATAAAGAGGAGATGGGCTCCTGTCCCCAGATAACATCAGGTTTAAAAATGGTTAAATGAATCAACTTATATTAATTGAGAGCTCTGGGACCTCTGTCAGTTAGAACACATTACAAGTGAACCACAGCAAACCTACCTGCTGTTTGATGTGTTTGAACACTATCTACCTGAGGCAAGAGAGTCCCCTTATCTTCAAAGGCTAGAATAGGATTCAAAGGAATTTCGGGACTATTGCTTCCATCATTGTTCATAGCATCCAGCCGAGGTGGTTTAGAACCAATAGGTAGGTTCATGATCTCTTCAAAGTTATCATTCTGCATAGACATTCCATTTTCATTTGCGTTTTGATCTGGATTGAGATTGCTGAAAGAGAAACATAGAAATTTTTCCTTATGTACTTTATCTAGAACAGAAATTTAGTCATCCCCAAAGGTATAGTACAAATGGAAGAGAAGTCTGCATCAATCCCATGCATTCTTGTAGCCAGTCAAAACAAAACTATGCTTCTACCACTGTAGGAAAAACTGTTTTTGCAGCCAAGTACTTGGTATTCTTTCCCTCAAACACATGGGATAGTAGTTACCTTTGGCTACATGATATCCAGAAATACAGGACGCTGCAGTCGGAAAAGTGACTGCAATGGGAAGCAGTAGGAAAACCTCTGCAGCACCACCACTACCCGGAACCACCCACATAATGCAATTTACAGCCTCTAACATCTTTTTCAGGTCTCATAGTCTTCGTTATACCCTCCCTCTTATTGCAAATCAATGTAATTGCCTTTGAATAACATCACTGTAATTTTTATTATTTCTTGGATCACCTCCTGCCACCAGTTCTGGAGCAGCCTCTTCTATATGCCTCTTATCCAGAGAAAAAACTCCCTTGTCAACGTAGTGCTCCTTTCAGTCCTTCTCCCATACCAGCTCTTAGGGTTTGTTTCCAAGGCACTACCCAGCTTCACACTTCTCCGGTTGATCACGTCCAGGTCAAAAGAGCCCTCTCCCACAACTCCTCATGTCAACCTGCACTTTCATTTTCCATTTCCCACGTGACAGAGATGCCTTATGAGCGAGCTCTTGTACCTCTCCCCCAGTCGAGAGCAGCACAAGCACAGACACTCTGCAATTACACGTACTGTCCCCGGATGATACTTGCTCATGTCTCGCAGCCTTGCTCCTCCTCTCCCAACCTCTTTACTAGGTGCTGCATTGTCAAATCCTTCTGACTCTGCAGATTACATGTCCTATCCTGCCAGAGGGGAGAAACTAAGGTGTTACTTCAGCGAACAGGATGACAGTAATGGGACCATAAGTTCCTCAAGCAAGAGCAAGTACTCAACGAATACTCAAAAATCTTGTGATCTTTCACAGGTGCTTCTTTAAGCCCTCAACAGTTAGATCCTGACAACCTTGGGTACCTATTCCCTGTTCGGACCGCATCACAACCGTTCAGGTTGTTTGGAAATGTTTCAGCCACAAAGGCTCAGGTACAATTTTCCTAGATTGAAACTTGACTATCGGTTTCCTCAGGCCATTTCTCAGCAGGTGGCTTGGTTTCACAGCCTAATTTTCTCCTGACAGCACATTTACTAGCCTTAAAAAGAATCCTGCTTGTAATCGGCATACAGTATATTTTCATTTGCTGGCTTCTTTGTGTGTACAACTCTGCACAAACAATTAAAGAATTGTTTTACAGTATTCCCCAGGAGACAGAAAACAATCATTGCTCTTTTGAAAGTGGCAATGCTTTATCCAAAGCCTGGATTTCCTGTGAGAATCACATGCTGGTGTTCATATCAAGCCTTCCGAGTTTTTCAAACCATCACCAGTTCTTTTTCAGAAAGGCACTCCCCTTTTTTTCATCTGTGGATATGCTGGGCAAATTTCAAAATGAAACATGTTTCACTGCGCTGAGTTTGAGAGCAGACACAGAAACCCTGCTGGCTGCCTGGGAGAGCTCTTAAATCACATCACCTTTTTGTGCCAGAGATCCACATCTGTAAGATGAGGAGCAGAATCTGTGAAATGCTTTGGGACTATTAAAACCTGCCCTGTAATGTACAGTCATTAGGTTATTATTCACAGTAAAGTATCCTATTATTTATTTCATCCCCGTCTATTGCCAATAACCATACTAGAGCTAGGATAACATGCCAAGTTTGATGAATGGGGTAAGCAAGAGGTGCAAAGAGAGCAACTGCTCATTCATATAAATTAAACAGCAGAGTAGTTCAGCAACTATTAGCACAATGAAGAAGCCTCTTGCTTCTGCAAACAGATTTTTTTCTACCCAATTTATCAGCTGACTTCATGAAAAAATAATTTTTCCTATTTCATATTTATTTGTCATTGCACTGCCAGTATTACACACAGAGTTAGACACAGGACTCATTCAGACTTGAACGATGCCTTTTGAGACAGAGGAGTCTACAATCACAAACGGCATACAGAAAAAGGAAATCAGGACTGTAAATACTCTAAATTTTGTGGTACAAAATCTTCTAGATTCTATGCTGCTTGATCCACCTAATTACTAGAGGAGCAAATTTAGACAAAACAAAGGGAAAAATAGAACAGTGGAATTAATTTCCACTGGACATCTTAGAGGCCACAAGCTCAAAAGGAGATTAGATAAATTCCTAGGAGATTGGTATGCCCTCCAGCTTCTGGTAATTAGCAGCTTAGGGACTCCTTGAGCCTATGGCTGCATTTGGGCCACAATGCTTAGCAACCCTCCATTGGCCAGAGGATCACTTGATAATTACCTTTTTTTTCCCCTTTACATTGTGCTACAGGCCATTAAAGCAAAGAACACAAAAAAATAAAAAAAGGTTTTTGACCTGCTACAGCTGTTCTTACTGTCTTATGTTACATTCTTAATGTTGTTTAAGCATCTAATGCTACAACAGAGATATCCATTTCAGGCATACAATTTTGCAGAAAGAATGGGATAATTTTGGCATTCTAACATATTCCATAAGTATGCTTGTAGCAAGGCACTTATGCAATAGAGAAAAAAAAAAAATCTGTCCGAGTTGTTGAGAGCGCATTTCCAAACATAACAATCTTGCAAGCATCTGAAGGACATCTCCATGGCAGCTGAAAAGCATCTCTGCAGCTTCATATTTGACATGGACACATCAATATTAACAAGATAGACTGGAAGATGTTGAGAAAAGAGGAGCCAGATTACATAAAGGAACTGGAACATCAAAAAATTTTTAAATTACCAAAAATTTTATCTATTGTAGATAATTTTAGCCAAAACTGTATGTACACACAACCTAAAATTAGAATTAAAAGAGACTAAAAAATAAGGAAAGAAGGCCAGAATTCAGTATATCTGTTTCCAGTAATTCATCAGAAATCATCCAAATAGGAAAAAATTAAATACAGATTTGCAGGCCTTTGAAAAATGCCAAAATACTTTCACAGCTGCTATTTCTGATCTGAAGGACAATGTCAGTCACCTCATTTTTTGAGAGGATTTTTGCAGAGGAGACATACATAGACATTAACAGCAAAAGGGACCCCAGACTTTTGGATGATTTAAATAAATGGTGCTTATTTTTAATCCACTGAGACAACAGCACTTAAATTAGACAGCAATGAGGAGTTTTCTTTTCCAGGACAAGATATGAAGGCAGTCACCCAGACCAGCTGTATATTTCTAAAAACTGGTTATCTAACCTACCCAGACCCAACTCCACGCACACAGGATGGAGACACATGAGGTGACCTGCGCTCACCGAGGTATTTTGCACTGCATTGCAAGTGTTTGTAGAAAACAACACAGAAAAGAGGAATTACAGAGTAAGTACCATAAGGAAAGCACTGTCAACAACATAAACCACTGTACTGAAATAACTTTTTCTAAGAAGTAGAGACCCGATCTATCCTGGGCAAAGAATTAGAGAATTGAGTACAAGCAAAAATCTGCAGGTGGGCTATGGATTAGGAAGCTGTAGGGTTTGCATCACTCCACACAAGCATATGACACAAGCTCCCCAGGTAACACCTTTTTAACTTCTGGTCAGAAATCTCAGCACTCTTGCCCTTAAAACATGATGAAGTCTTTTTCAGACCAAAGCCAAATCTTGCTGAGGGCTGGAGTGAGGTGCTCACTCAGGAGACAACCTGCACCCACTGCCCCTGTGTGTGCTACCATGTCAGGTGTATCTGGATGCCAGACAACCACAGCACACAAGATGCAGTGTGGCACCTGTGGCTTTTACCATGTGACCAAATCTATGGGACACTACCAAGTGCTTCAGGCTTCACCTTCCCGTTTACTGTGGATGCACCTCTGAAGCAGACACAGTCCAACCTGGCACGCCAGTTTTCCCTTCCACAACCTTACATGCTCTTCCCACTTTTGTCAGTGTTCTTTGATCTCATTTATTCATTCTTCACTGTGGGCATTCTGAGGTTCCTTCCACGCAGCTTATAATGGTACAGGACAGGACTCATTAGCGTGGCACATTTTGTATTTCAAGCATCAAGGTGCTTGTAAGGCTGGGAGTGATTAACATTTTAATAGCTGCCCAAGACAATTATGAGGCAGCTCTGTGCAGCTCATCCAATGCAGCTCAGTGTCACTGACAGAACTTCCCTCAGCAGGAGCATCCTTGTCAGCATGACAGCAGGCTAAGATCCCCCAGGCATATGGAGGGATCGAGAAAGGGCAAATTCCTCCTTCAATTAGTGCCAATCACACCCTGAAGCATACTGTCCATTACAGACTGCACAATGGCTTCCCACATTCAAGTTTTTCCATGCATATTCTGGCACTACCTGCATAAAACATAAAAGGACTGTGAGATTATTTGGCTTTCTGCATCACTAAAATTAAAATAACTGACAGCTCATGCTTATGTAACAGATGTCACTCGGTTCAATACTGAGGTTTCAAGTGTTTCAACAATTTCTCAAAGTCTGAGTGACTTGCTTCATGGCTACAGAGAGCTCCCAACATATAATATCTGCCTCCCCAAATACTCCTTATGAGGATCAAAGGTGTTTTTTTTAAATGCATAACCAAAGTGACTGGCCCCATATCCCACACCAAGGACAAATCTACAGCAACACTTGCTAATACTTCGAGCAGTTCAGAAATCAAAACATCTAGGCTGAAAGCACAGTATTCATTACTCCAATTAAGAAAATAAGTAGTGCAAGCCCAGAGTGGGTTTTATAAAGCTTAATTCAGGGAAAGGAACAGAAAAAATTTCCCTTTCCATTATGTTTCAATAAACGTAATAATTGCTCGCAAACACACATTGTTCCAAACACTGCAGAGAACATGCTCTGTTTTTTGAAAATTTTTCCCTATCAGTTAGCAAAAATCAGTTACTGCTATTTGAAATATGATAAAGCTCTTTTCTGAACACAGGAGAAGATAAAAAATTCAGGAAACAAGGCGGATTGAACAGCTGCCTCCTATTTAGTTAATGAACACATGGATCTGAATTTAATTTATTACTCTAGTAGCCCTCATCCTCCAAACACTTCCCCTGACACTTGGCAATGTTTTACCTGTCCACATTTACAGGGGGCTGGTGTGGAACCACCACGTGCGGGCAGGCGGCCGGAGTCCCGTTGTGCGGAGGTGGCATTGCGTGCTGGAGCTGAGGCCCTGCTGCAGGCTCCAAGGGAGAGGCAGGACTGGCTGCAACTGGACAGAGAAAACAGGTTTTCATAAAACCAAGCAGCAGCACCTACCCTGTAGAATGCTAAATAACATGGTAAAACACCTACAAAAGCAGGCACCGCCAAGGCAAGTTACAGTTTTAAAAAATATGTGGTTGCCACCCCCCACTCCCCTCTCTCTCTACCCAACCCCAACTCTTTGTTGAGTTTTTGGCCACATAAACCCTGTTTCAGGTCCAAAGTAAATGTCACAGATTTCAAAGCCATAGCTTTGTGAACAAAAATAAACATTTTACAATCATATGCACAATTCCAACACATAAGCCAGTGGGCAAAAGAGGCTGATATCTGATAGAGTGTTATGCTGGCACTTTTCAAGTAGCAATAGAGAATGGACTAGAACAACACTGGGACATTACTAATTCCATACATTGGTATTTCTTGATTCCAGTAACTCAAAAAGAAATCAAGAAATAAAATCTCCACTGGGAGGGATACTTCTTTAAATAAGTACCAAATTACTACTCTAAAATATTGCAGAGAGCTACATAAAATTAAGTTATCTGTGTCCCTCAAGGCGAGACCACGTGAGATGTTTCTAGCCTGCCTTGTGGTTTTCTTCTAAAGTACAGCTACAGCCTTCTGCATTGTATCTAGAGTTGCTCAAATTCATATACAGGTCAGTAAAAGGAAGCAACTGCACCCCACCCATTCTAACATCTGCTACAGTAATTGCAAGGACGATTCAGTATTCATAGGCTTGGACACATTTATCTCCATTATGCAAAACCTCATCTGAGAAGCCCCTCCTTCAGCTGCTCTGTTTCACTGTACTCTAAATGTATGGGCTGAAGACTTCTATACCAAATATCTTAGTCTGATCTTTGGCAAGTTCTTCTATGGAAGATACTTGAAATAGAGGTTTCTGTGCTTCTACAAATGGAATAACAGGAAAATATATATGCTTTAATATTTAAAAGGAAAAAGCAGAAGCAAGATTTGTTCTGCTTTGGAAATGCAAAAGAATCTCCTATTTTGAAGCAGAAGCCAAACAAATGACCAAAAGGTGACGGATTTTTTCACTGTATGATTTGGCCATTCCCATAAAGGTTTCCTTGGGTTTTGGCAAACAGTAAGACTTAAGAAAAAAATTTTAAAAACAATTTGTTTGTGGATAGTCAGAGGTCTCTTAAAGCTCAATATGGAAATTCAGGTGGCCAGAATATGCCCATTAATCCACACCTTTAACTCAATGGTATATATAGATAATGCAAAGCCAAACAGTAGAGCATCCCTGAGGCTGAGAGCAATTTTCTCTTTATTCAGTCACTCAAGGACTCCAGCCTTCCCTTGGGCCTGGGGAAATGGAAATCCAAAGTCTCCTCTGCCTTAGGAAACTGATGGAAGACTACTTCTCTTCTAGCTCTAGAGGGAAAACACTAGCCAAAGGTTATGGAACCCTTTATAGTTGCAGGAATTATTTGAATGGTTTATAACACCTTCAACAGTGCCGGCAGACAAAGATGGCATCCCAGATGAATCCTGTATTAGTAGCTTGCAAACTTTTTGACCCAAGATAATACGTAAACAAATAACAAACACCCCTAATGAAATCTGCATTAAAAGTTTTCCTGACAGTGCTAGTTACAGTGTTCACTTTAAACATCAAGAAAAAAGTCATCCATCAGCCAGTGCTGCTGTCTTCCCTGTTACTCAATGCAAATACAAAGGAGAAAAAGATTAACGTCATTTAATTTGTTACGCTACAATAGGATAAGCCATTTGCTAGCTTGACTTCAGTATCTTTAAACGGTGATAGTTCACACCTGGTGATTGTTGAATATAAGCTACATTTTATTTTCCTTCCTTTACTATAAGTATTAAAGTCTTATATAGAAGATTACCTAAAAGAAATAAAGATGGAGGGAATGGAGTAGAAGGAAAATGTAATGAGTGTGGGTGTGGCAAGAAAACTAAGCTGTTGTAGTAGCTCAATTTTGTCAAGAAAAAAAAAACGACCAAGTGAATAAGGCAGCAGGTGTGGAAGAAAGAAGTCACAGGGAGATGTTTAGAACAATGAACACTTTGTTTTGATGACTAAGAAGAAATAATCTTTTAAGCAAATGGAGTAAATCTGCAACAACCACATCTGAAATAATATAAGAAAGAAACTGCAGAATCGGTTTCTTTTGTGATTCAAATCACAAAATAATTTCCTTTCACTTTATAAATAATTAAACTTGTTAAGAAAATTCCTTTTGCTAAACACCAACGTGACAAAGTTGCTAAAACATTGGACTCATTTAGTAATGGCTAACTACCTATACAGAAAGGCTAAATAATTTATGTCTGCTAAGATTTCAATTATACTCCTCTCATTGTTTTCTTTACTGCAATTAGTGTGCCAAGTTTCAGAACTGTTTCTCAAGTCATTGTGCTCACTAGGGATTTATTCACCTGTTGTGCTCAGAGCAGAGTTAAACACAATACCTGCTTCTCCAGTAATATTTGCCTTTGATATATGTCCATTTTGCTGGTCATTGGATTTCTACAAAGGAAGCAGAGTTTTGTAAATTAAAAATGGCACTAGGGAAAAAAACTGGAATGTGTTCAATATTTACGTATGTTAAGTAGCAGCACTGACCTTATCTACAGCTTCTACACGCCTAGTTCTCTTCATGATCTCCTCAAGCCTCTACAACAAAATGTAAAGGGGTAAAATAATGTTTGCTGGCATGAATTTGAATATCTTTCTCCCAAACCACAACTGCTTGTCATTTATAGCTGTATCTGTTCATTGCAAAGAAGATGAATTATTTATTACTGTTGGCAATATTCCCTTCATTGTCACATCAGGCCAGTGAGGACTGCAGCCTTTCTGAAGCACATTTATATCATTTACTTCCTACTGCTGAGGTGGAAACAGATTGCTAAGAAAAAAAAATCACAGTTTCTCTGCATGGACTGAGTTACCTTCTTCCTTTCCAAGCGCTCTTGTTCTTCTCTTTGGAAATGCTTTTCACGTTCTAATCGAATCCGCTCGGCCTCTTCCCGCAGGCGAGCTTCCTCTTCTTTCTATGTTGGTGGTAAAAGAAAAAGAAGTGAGGAATAATTTACTGTTTAAGGACAGCTTTATACGCTATGCTTCATTATGCATATCTACAACACCCTGAAAGAACACTTTTGGGGTACACAAGTCATCAAAAATCTTTCCAGATGAAATTGCACATTCCTTGATTAATCTCCATGTTTTGTGTAGCATTAGGAGAGTCTAACCAAACAATGGACATCATGTTTGGTTCTGTGCCTGTTCTAGAGCACACCAGATGACAAATAAGGAATAAATTTTCTAGCCTTCAGCATTAAAACAGCAGCCAGGAAAGTATTAGAGAGATCCATGTTTTGAGTGGTAGATGTTTTTGAGAGTAAAACAAAAGCAGTAGAATGTTTTATTTGGCCAACAGAGTAACTGTTTAATGAGACCAAAGGCAAACAGCCACAGGCCCATTATCACAAACTTTCCATTCTTGTTTTTTTTTAATGAAATGCAAAATTTGTCTGGAATATACTGTAGAGGGGCCTTGCTCCTGACAGTGACACTGTTGTATGATGGAACTACTACAACAGATCATTTGTTGCATCTGTAACATCCAAAAAAAAGCCTTGACTGTGTGCTGTCTCTGAGTGCTAAACTGAGACAGTTTAATATTTCAAATATTAAACTCAGTTTAATACTTCAAACAAAGTAGCACACACCTTCTGAAAAAGAATGGAGTTTCTCAGGCATATTCGCTAACTCAATCCTTGAAAGGTTTATTATCAGAAGCATACATGTATACACCAGAAGAAAACCTCGTGTCTACAAGGCAAATTGAAGTGTTGGCTTGTGGAAGAATAAAGCACGTGCAAGAAGTAAAAGGACATGTGAGAAGAGAAGAATCCTATCCAGAATGCTTACCACAGCCTCTCCTGAAGTCGGTAAACCAACACTATGCCCATCAAAAATGAAAACACTTGAAAAACTTAATTTTCATTTATTTACTCTTACGTCTTTTGACCAGCTACTCTGATTTCAGGAGGACTGTGCTAGGTAAAGGTTTTCCTTAGTTTGATTAGATCTAACCCTTCACACCACCCCCAGAAAAAAGCAGTATTTGGCATAGGATTCTAACGCAGCAGTACTATATCTTCAACGCAGCAAATAGTTATCTTTGCATCGGAACTTTCTATAACTGTTGGGACAAAGAATTCTCTGATATAACGGCATTTATCAAAATTCTCCAATACAACTCTATGGGTTTTTTCATCACAATTTATGAGGAATAAGAAAGGATTTGTTCTAAATACATTGAAAAAGAAGAGGAAAAAAACTAAAACAAAACTCAACTCCCTAACACATGTTTTTGTCAGGTAGAAAGATCTCTACTCTTTGAACTACTCTATGGAATGAATTCTGTCCCAACACTTTTCAGATAGCATTTAAATTTTAGATATTGCTCTAATGTAGGTGCTGTATAAGAGGTGCTGCTTCACCCATTTAGCTGTCAACTAGATTGGCCCAGAAATTCCAAGAGGGAAGCATACTTGTTTCTGAATGCGCTCCATCTCTTCTTTCTCTTTCTGCTCTCTCTCTTCTGCCTGGCGGCGCAGCCGTTCCTCCTTTTCCCTCTCCTCTGCATCCTTCCTTTGTTTTTCTGCTTCTTGTCTGCGAGCTTCCTCCTCTTCTCGGCGAGCTCTTTCTTCAGCTATCCTCTGTGACAACTCTTCTTTCTTTTGTCTGCAGTCATTGAATAAGCATAAGAAAAACAGGTCATAAAAGTAGGGAGAAAAGCCAAACCATCAGATTCCTGACCCAGCACTGCTATCCCAACTGGATAAAGGGTGTACTGCTGTCTTATTCCTAAATTGTCTATTCTGCTTCCCATAGAGGCCAAACATGAAGCCTTGTGGAATATAAAAAACTTTGCAATGCAACACCAATACTTCTCCAGCAAACTGATCTATGACTCGCATACTTTCTGAATCAGAAATAGTATCTTTGATTAATGTATTTTGCAAAACACTCCTTTCTGCTATTTTATATAACCATATTTTGAAACAGTGTGCATTTTTGGCACCCATCTCACCGCATGGCAATGATTCCTTGATTAAAAAAAAGTATGTAATTCTGCTGGTTTTTGAAGGTTACCTCCTAACCTTACTAATGTCCCCTCATCTTTGTATTACAGAGTGAGTAACTTTTCCTCTTTACCTTTGATGTTTCCCAAATTATTTGGGGTTTTTTAGCCTATTTTCCCAGCTGAAGAATTCTCACCTGTTCAGTCGATTTTCATATGGGAACTGTATTGTACTTGTGATCTTCCTTGATGTCTGTCTGCATTTATTTTTCTAGTCTTACTGATTTTACTATCTCGAAAAAATATAAAACTCAACATTCAAAATGTAGATTTATCTTGATTAGTTGAGAATGACATTTTCATTTTGTTCTTGTTTTCAATTAACTTGTAACAGTTCATTTACTTTGTCAACCATGACTCACCTGATACTTTCATATATTCAACTCCAAACAAGATCTCTTCCCTCAGAAATAATTCACCCAGAAACCAACACCACACAAGTCAAGTTAGGATTATTTCCTATACACATTCCTTTGTGTTTTTCGGTACAGCAATTCAGCTTCCATTTTGTATCTCAGCAACATAAGATATGTCTCAGCCTGTTCACAACTGACTTATCTCACTGAAGACCAACAACACCTCACCGGCCTCAACTCCTCTCAAGTTCTTTTATGAAGGCACTGCACAGACACTGGAAACTCCTTTCACTGTGAAAGCTGATTATTCTTTACCTTTTATTTTTGATCTTTCAGTCTTAGTATTTGTTCACCATATTATTCTTATGCCACAGCAGCTTTTTTTCTCTAAAACTCTTTTCGAGAGGGTCAGTATTGTGAGTCTTTTGGAAAGCCAGGCTATTTTAACTGGTCCTGCCTTGTTCCTATCAGCAAAGTGGTTAATGAAGCCCAACAAATTCCAGAGGCATGGCAGCCTTCTAAAAAAGCACTGAACTTGTGCTGTAGCCAGAGTCATAAGTATCCAAATGGGCTACTCATTTGCAATTAGAAAGTGAGATGCAACATCAATTACTCTCCAAAACTGTTGGGAGGGTGTGAGGGGTGTCTTCACTTTAAATGAGAAAACAAAGAGGTCTAAGTCACAACAGCTGGACACCTAAAACACCACCCACGACAGAGGTCTTACAACTCAAAGTAAGTGACATTGTGCCAATCACAGAGTTGAAAACAGCCATGCAAGAGTTCTCTAGCTGGAACAAGTACAGCTTTGTTAATCTCTGAGGAGACAATGAATCACAACTCCAAGGATCTGCTCTCTCCTCCTGTCCTATTTTAAAGTACTACTTAGAATAAGTTTTAACCTCACAGGTCTGCTTAGGTATATATTGCACCAGCTGAAAGGTTTTGGACAGGAACTTGTGCCTCCTGCACTTCAGTGCTGTGCTTCATATATAACAGCAAAATACACACAAGAAGCTGCTAAAAACGTATCTTCTCTACTGCAGAGGCCTAGAATTACCTCTCAAGCTCTTCTCTTTCCCTTCTTTCCTGCTCCTCCCGTTCCCGCTGCTCACGGGCAAGGCGCCTCTTTTCAGTCAGCAGCCTTGTTGCTTCTTCAGGGTCAGTTGTACCTGCAGAGGGCTTGGCGAGTGCTGAGGCTGGAGAAGGAGCTGGTGGAGCAGGAGGTAGGGACGGGCTGGCTGCTGAAACAGATGAAGAAGATTAGTTGAAATGTCACTCTCTTGAAAGGAACAGAAAATATTTTTAAATGCACTGCAAAGTATTTTCAAGCCTATGTGTTTTTTTTAAATGATTCAGAGGAGGAAGATGATTCTAGATGCTAGAGGTTCACATACCTTCAGGGAAGTTTGGTTTTACAGGGTATGTGAAAGCAGCTGCAGCTGAAAGGGTAGGTCAAGTTTTCTGTCAGAACAAATGCTGACAGGTGCTTAACAGGAGTTATGCTGACTCAGTGAGTCCCTAGTATCACATTTCTTAAGCTTGCCCAATTCTGTTTGAAGAGCAGAAATGAAACATTGTGAAATTGTAACTTCTTCTCTCTGATCATCTGCATCTGAAGATCAGAGCCAGAATGTTTGGGGATAGACACTTTTGGTGACTTGGTGATCTCAAACATCAACTGTCTGAAGTGATCTGCACCAAGGGTAGGACTACAGCTTTCATCAGTTTTGCTGATGCTCCAACCTGAGACAACTCATGGGACACAGCTTTTTTAATTTTGCCACTACTGGTGAACTGTGGCTTGTGTTCAAATTACAGTAGTGCCTTCGTATTGATTCTTTGTTTCAGGGCCAGCTTTGTCCACGTGACAGAAAATGTTATAGGTTTTTTTTCAAGTAGAAGACTAGTTCATATTTCTGTAAGTTTGCCTGGCATTCTCTAGCACAGGTACATCACCTTTTCTCTAGACACCAAGCGACCATTACCAACATACAAGCTAATTTAGGGAAGCATTCCCAGAGTAATCCCATCTGGGAATGCAGACAAACAAGGAGAGGGAAGACTTTGAACTGTCAGTGGATTCAGCTTCGGACCCTAGCAATATATATGTAAAATAAGACATAAGGAACAGCAAGGAGATGATTTTAAATCTGCATTTCCAACCACCCACTGGCATGTAACAATTTTCCTGACCTCACTAACAACTTCCAAAGAGGGGTTTCCTCCCTGATTCCCCCCCTTTTTACCTCATCATGTAAACAAACAGATTCAGTTGCTTTCTGTGCTGAATTCCCATCTGCTGACCTCTCTGCTCTTCTCTTCTATCAGCTAAGAACTATAGAGGTCTTTCTGTAACTGCTTCAGGGCTTTCACTCTGAATTCAAATGATATTTCTACACCAGTAATTAAAAGAGTGCTGGGGCCTGTTCTCTAACCTTGAGGTGAGCTGGCACAGTTTAGCACTAGCGCAATGGAGGACTATTCTCTCACATTACCAAAGTTGGTATTCAGTCCAACCCCAGGGAACAGCCTGGACCTGGGCTAACCTCCAAGATGTAGCTGGGAACTCAGAAAATTCTGGGATGTTGAAATATAAAAAGGTAAGCAATTTGATCACTGTAAATCTTGGGAGCCCTTTAGAGCCATGCTCTTAGTAGCCTTGGGGACTTCTTACCTTCGTAAGAAAATGAGAGGCTGCAATTACAGCCTTGATCAGAAACATACCAGAGAGCCTTTGTAATTGTAAACAGTATAAATGACAGAGTTCCTGCACCTCAGCCCTTTTTAATTTACTAACATGGGCCAAGGCAGGGCTGTTGCTTTGAAGGGAGCACAGCTCTGTGCTGCTTAGGGCTCACTTCTTCCCTCAGGTGCTGAAGTTGGCAGCATAACAAGTAGCTTAATGCACACCTGCCCTGCTGTCAGAAAAGATAACACCCAAAAGACCTTTAAAGCTTCATTGGTATTAGTGAAGTTGTGTAAGATTTGCCTGCAAAAGCCTGAACAGCTCCATCAGCAGTTGCTACCTGCTGACCTCCTGGCTCCTGTGAACACAGAGCCAGAAGTGCTCTGTGAAAGGCCAGTGCTGTTACCTGTAGGGAATGAGCTGCATTCACCTGCAGCACAGTCCCAGGAGAATCAGCAACATTCCTCTAGCCCCAAATGCTGTACTTGCACCTCTTTAGATTCTTGAATTCAACCAGAGACTAAATTTTGGCAGCTGAGGCTTCCATCGGCAGTACAAAGCCATCCTATAACCTCACATACAAGATGCTCTGCCTGAGGTCTCCATCTTTGGTCCCAACCAAAGTCATCTCCTCTGGCTTTGGGAAAAGACATTCAGTTTGAAGGGCTGCTCACCCCTCTGACTATAGTATCCTTCTCTTTCATCTGTCTCCACTTTATATTCTTTTTTTCTATTCTTTGCTGTGAATACAAAATGCTTGACTTTTGAATACCTTTATCACACATAACCTGTTTCAATACTAAGAGACCTCATCACAAACTCAAATATTGACTGACACCGCAAAGAAGTGGAGTCTCTCTTCCTCCTGAACTAAACAGTCAAGCAAGCATGACGGTTTCTCTGGCCTTGTACTGGGGAACTGCACCTTGTACTGGGGAACTACAATTTGTACTGGGGAACTACAACTTGTAAACACTTGCAAAGTTATCTCAGTGGTATCCCTGAAATCGTTTTAAAGCGAAGCTTTCTCCTCAAAAAGAAGCAGGCAAAAGATGGCAATAAAGTCTCCTTTACATGCCTATGGCCAACAGATACATCCATTCAGTATTGTAAATATCTAGCTTTTTTTGGTGTTGCATCTTGTGTGATAGGACCTGGGCATCAGACAGGAACTACTGTAACAGAACTTAATAAAACAGAAGAAATCAATTCACATGAGGTTTTCTTTTCTCAGAGAACAAGCCCAAACTACACCTGCTGCAGTTAAATGCAAGATTACTAATACCAAAGACTGTTACCTGAAAGATAACTACAGGGGAATTTACAAATTCTGTGTTCAGAATCCTGGCTAACCCAACTTGTGGATCCCAGTGGTCACACTGGATTTTCTATCTCATTTGCAAGAGACAGTTTACACCATATTTATAATAAATTTAAATGTCTTCTAGAACAAACCTATATATTTTCAGATTTACCTTTTGCCCTTTCTATACTTTACAATCTTTATTTTATTTTTTGTGTGCATCATTTTCTGCATTGCTGCTTTTCAGGGTAGGTAGGGTTTGGTGTGGGTTTTTTGTTTGTTTATTTGGTAATTATTTTTAGTAACTCATTTTCCATTAAAAATTCTCCCTATTCCTTTTTACTCTTTTCCTTGCTTTTTGTATTCCACTTTATTCTGCTAATCTCTCCTGCAATATGGTCCTCTTGCAATATTATACATAAGCTAGCAGTGTTAGCAGCACAAGTGCACTGTGTCTAGCAGAGCTGGACATCCTCACTGCTCACACTACCTTATGTGGCGTATGATTAAGTCTTCAGACTTTTATTATTCTACTTCAACGGTTTGTAAAGAAGCTATGTTATGATATGGGGGACAAAATTCCAGTCCAAAACAGCAGGGAAGAGGCTTGTGAAGCCACACTGTGTGAGGCAGCTTGGTGTGTTGTTTTGACTTAGAAGCAGGAGGGCTTCAACCCACCTACAATTTCCTCATAACGAACACACATCTGCAGGAGTGTTGTGAAGAATTCAGATTAACCTTTAACAGAAAACTACTAAAAGCTGCATCATTTCAGAGAAAGGGAAGGAAAAATATAAGAGACTCTAACACATTCCTTATCTTAACGTAGGATGTCTCCTTACCTTGAGTTGGCTCTGCTTGGACAGTGAGCTGTTCCTGACTTGCAGGTTCTCCAGCACCTGCTGATGTTCCTTTACTCTCTTCTGTCCTCACCTCATTGGCTTTTTCAGCCTCTTTTTCTGGTCTTTTCTTCTCACCCTCTGGTTTGATCTCTTTTTTGACTGGCCGGATGTTGCCAGGAGAGGGAGGGCGTGTCTGAGCAGAGGAAACTTTGGAGGAACCAGGCGGGGAAGTTATCTGCTTGGGTGTGCCAGGCAAAAAAGGCAAAGACTTTGACGCATGCCTGTGTAATCAAAGAGTGACAATGCTGGTTTCCACCTATATATCATTTCTACAACCACAGCAGCTAAAAATAAAACCACTTCTCTGTTTCTCTCTCAAGCAAGACTGCTGGCACAACTGATCTGCTTTCATGCAAAATGCCTCTCTGCAACTCTCCAGATGTGTGAGCACTGAGCCCAGCCAGGAAAGAAGAAACCAAGCATTTTCCTGCCCCTTCCCCTTCTCCAGAGCAGTAGCAAGATTTTTTTAAAAGCACAACTGTCTTTCCTTTTTTTGCAGAGAGAAAGCATCAACATCATCAATTAAGTTTGCCGTGTTTCACATTTAATTAACAGAACAATCAGAGCTGCCTATAGCTCGTGTCCAGCTGAGCATGTACTTGACTTACCAAACTGGAGAGGGAGCTGATGATCTAGCTTTGAGGCTGGAAGTAAAATGACCTCCTTTAAAGTTGGCTGAGAAGCTGGATGACAAATGGTCCTTTTCTCTTCTGTCAGTCTATAGCTCAGCAAACAAAAAGACAAAGTCAAGCCAAAGTTCACACAGCTAAAGAAAGCAAAGCAAGCTCAGTTAAGGATGAGGAGCTGGGGGCCTGAGAAAAAGCAGTGCTGAGTCAGTGGTTTCTACAGCTTGTTTAACAAGTTTATTAATATAGCTCCTGTAACCTGACACCATCTTTGTCAGTAAATATGCATTTGACAACAAGAATCCGCCTTAATCATTCTCCACTGTCCTAAGATGCAATGGGCTAATTTGCAGAGGCTTATTTTTACACAGGCAAAAAATTACCTTTTATAGTTGGATCTTTGCTGATTGCCACAGAATACCTTCCACTACATCCCATGAACACAGGATTTCATGTGAAGAAAAAGCAAAACAAACTCCCCCTGCCCTCAGCTCATACTTGGTCACAGTCTTCCTATATACACAACATTTTAGGTTCATGCTTACAAGGGAACACCAGAGACATCCTCAAAGCTCTCAAATATGGTACACCAGTTATCCTACTTCTTTTCTTGGATGATTTTACAGCACGTACTTTTTGCCATTGGTTCTTATACATGAGTGATTTCCTTTTTCATTCTTTATTTTTAAAAAATAAAATCCTAAGCTGAGAAACATTTCTAATAATACAAACCAGAGCTATAACAGAACTACTGCTTTAAGGGAATATATCAGAATTGAGGCATCTATATAATTCCCCTATTTAAGTATAGATGAAAAACTTCATGGTTTTGGAATAATGAGCTGAGACGGTGGGAGCCTGAAGAATGGGAATACTGGAAAGTGCACTGAGCTGCCACTCAGTCAGCATGATGCAGAGGCTGCTGCTCACCACCTTGGTTGGGGCTTGAACATAACCTCTGCAGCAGGTGTATCATCAAGACTGGGAGCCTCACCCGCTGAAAGCTGTGCAACGCTCATCCCCTGAACTGAAAGCCAGGTTAACAACTGGAAAGGAAAGACTGATAACAACTTCATGGGCACATGATGTGCTGAGTTATCAAAGTAAACACAACCAGAATAAATGCATTACAATGAAAGAGAGTTTTGGTTTGTGTCATGGGTTGGCACCCCTTCCTGCTCTTCAGGGTTTTCTTCCTTTCGGCTCTACAGTTTGCTAGCAGTAACTCTCTATTGGATCTGCTCTATTAGTACTGAAAGCAGAGCATCAGAAAAGTTTTCTTCATATCAATAAGGTAAAAAGTTGAACTCACACATAAGTTCACAGAAGAATAAAAGATTCTCCACATCATACAAGCTACTGGAAACAGTTCTTAACTCATCAATTTTATATTAACAACATTTTTACATCACCTCCTCCACCAAAAAGTAACAACCTTTCTTCTTTTTAATTCAGAAAAAAAAAAGAGCCAAACCACAAACTCCTTGCAATGAGAAAGACTCAAGAGGAAGAACCAATAGGCTGGGAGACTGCAATGCTCTATGCACATGCCATGAAATTTCTCTAGAGATATATCCCAAAGCTATGCCTTAGCTTAAACTTCAGTATACTACCCTCTGCCTGAAAGATGAGGTACTGGCTATGACTCGTGCCACTTCGATTAACGCTGCTTCCAACAAGGATGTCAACAGCAGCATGCCTCCTGACCTTCTGCCCATCAGGCTGAACAAAAATGCAAGCACCTCTTATACAATCTTTTGCAGAGATGACTTCAACTCTTCTCGCACTCTAAAGTAACTCAGGTTGTAGAGTACTAGGAAAAAATATAAATGCTCGCGTTCAGCAATGAATCTGCACTGGATTTGACTGCATCCCACTGGCTTCGAGCACAGTCAACACACATTTGTTCTACCTTTATCACACTGTTCTGATTGTCCTAAAAGCTCAGATCAGTCCTAGCACTGCTGCTAAATAATTCAGAATGAACAGTAACCTGTGGAAAGCCTTGCTTATAAACCATGCTCCTAAACCAACTTCCTCCTTCCCAGTGAGGAAAAGTTTACTGGCCTGGTCTCCTAAGAAAGTACACATGAAGTGAGAGTACTCTTTGCACTTGTGTATAGAGACATGTGAGTGCATGCATTCCCTGCTCTTTATTCTAGGGGCTCAGCTGAGTTTTCTAGAGGCCTCAGAAGACATCAGTTTCTGGAATCTTTGTGAAAACAGCCTGCTGGGAAAAACAAGTTCCCCACTGAGGGAAAAGTGGCAACACCATCTTGGGCCTTAAAAGGCAGCAAAGAATCCACTTGAGAATGGGGCACTGTGACTGCCTCTGTGCCTCGTGAGAAGCTAAGGCATCTACTCTGCAAACACAGGTGTTTGGAAAACTCTGGTGTTTTTCCACATGGATTCTTTGGTGCATAATCAGGCTGTGCCACCATGTAATGTAGCGTGTTTCAGTTAAAATCCAGCCAACTATGACACAAACTGGAGAGGGTGTGGACAGTGCAGAGGGGAGGAAGTATCCCTGCAGCTATTTCAGTCCAAACAAGCGGAGCAGTCAGGTGGTCATGGCATGGGTCAGTAAGCACATGTGCAGCTGCCAAGCTTACCCCTGCAAGGTGAGTTGTTCTCCGACGTCCAACGGCATCAGTAGAAGCATAAAGTTTTGCTCGTTCTCCTGAATTCCTACAGCTCATGGCCTTGTAGGACAGAGGACTGAGGGGGCTGCAAGATGCTGAACGGGGACAAACGGGGATAACTACGGTGTTGGTTGGTTTTGTTATTTATTAGTTTTAATTACAGAGTAGCATTGGAGAATTGACAGAGGAAAGCCAGCAGGAACAGAAAAGACCGAGAAAGACAGAAAAGAAAGAAGGTATTAATACATAGAGAAATGACTAATTAGCAGGTCAGAACCATCATTTGACACATTAGCATGGTCACGCATACAGTAAGGATGCAAATTCAACAGGTGCTCATGCACTTTTCCATTTGTAAACTAATAATTTCTTTTAAAAAATTAAGAATTATGCCATGATAGTGTGCAGTAGATAGTATCAATGTTTTCCTGTTGAGTTTTTGTACAACTGGTGGTTCTGAAAAAGCAGTAGAAACAATGGCTAGTCTGACAGATTAGCTTAGTACGTGCATTGAAATGAGTTTCAATTATATTCAGAATAGAAAACAATCGAACTAAAATCAGAATGCCTACAAATTGCATTGGAAGTGAAGAAAATTAAAGGAGACACACACACAAAGATCAAAACCCATTAACAATACAAAACAGTTTCGACTAGGAAATCAGTGAAATTGCTGTCTACAGTTTTTAGCAAACAATTTGTTTTTAAAATTCCTTCTTTTTAGGAATATGTTAACCCATCGTATTTCTTGATACTGCTAGAAAAACAACTTACTCAAATACATTCTCAATAGCAAACTATTTTACACATAAAAAAAAAAGCAGGCTGATAACAACAAATCATCTTGGAAATTAGTATTTGAGTAACCAGGATAGCAGCTTTTGTTGGTTTGCACAAGGAAAAAGACTATTACCGAACCACCTGACAATAGCAGGTATCAGATATAGTGTTCTGATTCTATCTTCAAAGAGAATTTTAACTGCAAAACAAATCATGGGAAACTTCTTGCAGCAAAGTGTTCTTGGACTTTCTCTTGATTTAACTGAAGGAGAAGATTGGGAAAAACTATGTTATTACCGTAGAGTTTT
This sequence comes from Mystacornis crossleyi, assembly GCA_013400655.1. NCBI lineage: Eukaryota > Metazoa > Chordata > Aves > Passeriformes > Timaliidae > Mystacornis > Mystacornis crossleyi. The sequence goes on along the minus strand of VYZQ01033639.1, from coordinate 4,893 downwards.
ATTTGTCTGCTCCTGTTTGACTCTTTTGGCCATTTAATTTGAGTCTTCCCACAAATATTATCCAGCATGTTACTTGAGGAAAAAAAAGGGGCTCTATATAGTATCTTTCCTATTCATTTTTCTTCCATATCAAAGAAATTTACATCCTCTATTTCCTTAATAAAAAACCAAAATCAAACCAAATCAATATTTCTTTCCTGTATATCCCTCTCTGAGCACACTTGAAAGAATGCAGTTCCACATACAGTTAATTCTTCTAGTCTTACAAAAGTACAGCTGCTGTTACAGGAAGAGCTCATAGACTTAACAGTACTAATGCTGCAAATTCTCCTGCACCAAGAGATTAACATTATGAATAAAGAGTCTCATGTAAGTGTTACAGCAATGGCGCTAATGCTTGCCTTATAGTTTATAGAGATTTTTGTTTAATGAGGAATTATGACTAACTTAAAAACAAGCAAGAAAAAAGAAAACAGAGATTTTTGTTTGTGTTTTTATTTTGGTTGAGGGCATCTATACCAGATTGGAAGCAGTGGCATAATGTATGTTTTACACCCCTTATAATTTATGTGGCTTCTGCTCTGTGAGTCAATTCCCCTTCTGCCTGCTGACTATCTGAAGTTACCATCAATGATGACATCACAAGTATTAAAAGACGAACAGTTCATTTTCATTTGTGATGTTGCCAAACAATGCTTTAGGCAGCACTTCCAATGATTCATGTACTAACAGGATTACATCTATTCAGAGGAGCTTTTTGAAAGCTATTTAAAAAACATTTTGGTTTCAAAGGATTTACTTAAAAAAAGACCCAGACATACTCTTATGCTGGATGTCCCTAATAGCTCACTTAAAATTTAAGGACATTAATCCATATTTAACTCAGTTTGGATTTTTTACATTGAAATTAATTTTTACGGCCAAAGGGCAGGGTAATTTTCTAGGGAATAATGGCAGGCTGGGATGAGTGCTCAGAGCACAGCTGTGAGATCATTAATCTCTGGGAAGCATCCTGTATGAAGGGGCTGAAGCTATTGCTCCTAGAGAATAATACCTGGAAAACAATGAGCAGCTGGATTATGTTTCTAAGTGGTATAGTTCCAGTTAGCATAGGGAAGGCATTTTGGGGAGTCACCTCAGACTGAACTGACAAATCAGTCTTTCCTGCTACTTGTAGCCTTTCTCAGTATTCCACTCAGTTTAGACTTTGTTGTGCACCATAAATGACAGCAGTCACGAAAAGCTTCATGCTTGCTCCAGGAAGGTAATCACTAACATGCTACCTTCTCAACTATTCCCTAATGAAGAGCTGAATTTCCAATACCTGCTTGGTAGGTGACATTAAATATTAATTTTACAAGCTATTGTTTCTGAAGAGCAAAAAAGAATTCTGCGCTTGTTATTTCTACTATTTGCAGAATATCATCCACATTTTTGCTCCTACAGCACTACCCTTGTGGAAATGTACTGCAGCCTAATTAGTTATAAGAGTTCTTAAGTGAAATCTTCTTTAAAAGTAATCTTAGCAGATCTCTGTTCCTTCTTACCTTCTATGTTCTTTAATTAGAATAAAAATCCTGCCCACATCAGACAAGAAAGACTTGCCTAGACTTACAGTAATATATTGCTGCACGTGCTGAGTGTGTAATGGTAAAGTTCCCAGTGGATGATTATAAAACATCCTATTATAAACCATCCTAAGATAAAAAAAGAGGCAGCTGTCACCTGCCTAAAATCCATGATAAGCAAGTATGCCCTGGTTGACTCTGGAATTCAGTTTTGCCTAGGCCTTCAATTACCACCTAGCAATATCATCACATTTCTGCACATTAATTCTTCCCTCAGTAAGTACCATCAGGGAGCTGTTCTGGGGTAGGCAGACAACTTTACAAATATTACAACCTCACTAAGCCTGCACGTTTAAGTTCACATGTATTAAATGCACAGTAGCCAGGGCCTATCTTTATACAAGTCTAACTTTCTCCGTTTGCGATGTGCTCTGGGAGGGGCTGAAACTCCTTTGCACCAAGCAGCTCACAGCTTTAGCAGTGGATGTGCTGAATCAGCTCTTCCCAACAAAGTGTGCAATTCCTTAAGCAGCCACGGGCAGGGTGATGTTGTTGCCCTGCATGTTTTGTATTCATTTATTGCATTGATGAAGAGGCAAAAGTAAGAAAGAGGTGGTAGGAGAAAGAGAAAGAGGCATAGCAACTAACTGTACAAAGAAGCTTTCATGCTGTCATGCACACTAATCATGGATTCTGGGGTGCTACCATACACTCATAATTAGGTCAATGACTTTACAACATACTGCAGGGAAATTGCAAAAATAAGTGTCTGAGACGTGAAGCCTCTGTTCTTATAGGATTACCTGCATCTCCAGACAATGCAGCTGTGCTTTTACTCCGAGCCAGGAATGAGTGAGTGGGCGTCAGGAGCCTGCTAACGATGCTGCTCTCCCATGGACTGAGCTGAAGACGGCGAGCTGAACGTGCACCATACAAGCAAGATGTTAGATCAAACACTTCACAAATAACCACATGCTGTAGGAGTATTAGTCCTATTTCCTCACTACTGCGTACCATGAAAATCTTGAAACTGTCCTTCAGAGATCAAAAGCATACAATAGTTCAGTGTTTTGCATGTTATTATTATTCCTTTTTAGCACAAGAATTCCTGTAGAAACATGTACATCTGAACATTTAACTTGTGTTATGCCTGTGGCATTATGGCAAATTGTTACCAAATTAATACGGATACTTTGCACATCTGCTACATTGCACGTTAGGAAAGATAGGATAATTTCCCTACTAGAAGAACAGTTGTCACTCCTTAATATAGACTTCAACAGAGATGCTTGTGTCCCAAACTCTCCCTACACAAAAGATATATAATCTTCCAGTTACACTTGAACACCTTCCAAAGTTTGCCAGTCTACGTAGAAAAACCAAAGAAGGTTGCTTACTGCTATACAAAGAATTGTGTCAGCGAGGTTTTATCAAAGTGTTGCAAAAGGATAGAGTGCCTCAGCTGCAGATACCAAGCTCAGCAGCTACAGTTGTCTCAGTAATAGGTGAACCCACAGAAAACAACACATATATTCTCTGTCCAAAGATCCTGCTAATGATCACTTTCCAAGTAGAACAGTAAAAAGAATCAACTTTTTGCATCGTTGCTCTGTTTTGAAAAGGCACTACATATTGACTTGGCTGCAATCACACTGTTGCTTTGCTTTTCCCAGTGCTGTCTAATGCAAATGTAGCTTATCAATTTAGTCCTTTTATCTTGTAAAGTTTCTTTATTTTTTTAAATACTAATTAAACATTTATCATCGTGAAGTATTAACCAGAAAAACTGTATAAGTTACTTTCTGTATT
>VYZQ01033638.1:48204-59766 GCA_013400655.1 Mystacornis crossleyi | reverse complement strand
TAAGCTATATGTGTGTTTGTAATACATTCATTCTACTGTTAGATTAAATATAAATACAGAAAACCTATTTGAAAAATTAGCTTTTTAAAGAGTCAGTGCTATCATCTTCAACTTTTTGTAGACCTGTTCATGGACAGATATTAATGCAAGTTATCCTACTAAAACTAGTCACACTCTAATTGCTATTAATTGATATGGACAGATTGCGAAGGAACTGATTTTTAGTTTTATGAAGGCTTATAGTAGTAGAACCAAAAGTTGTATTTGATAGTGATATAAATTCTTGTTTTACAGGTATTTTCCTTTGACTAAAAAAAAAAAGAAAAATTACATAGAGACATTTTCATATTATGTGAAGCTAATAATTCTTTAAAAAATTCTACTTATTTACACAATACCATTTAATTATGCCTATTTCTACAAGAAAAGAACAATACACACAGAGCTTACAGCTTATAATTTTCACAATAAATCATAGTTTTATGATATCTAGAACAGAAAAGATTATGATGGGACTTACATTGGCAGGCTGGGGTCTAATTTTTCCTGAATTCCTCATTACTAATTTTTGACACTGTGAGCTATACTGACAATTAGGTACCCTGAAACTAGTAGAAATTTTCTTTGAATAAGAAAGACTTAGTCTAGTTTCTAAGCCCAAGGCTTCACAAAGCTTCCATTTTTAAATTAAAATCCTCCTTCTTTTAATACCTGCCATTACACAGTCTCAGCAGAGTCCATTTATATACTACCTAGCAGGCTCATAGAGAACCATGACCATCATTACAACAATACCCTTATGCACACTAAATAGCCTTCTTGTCTTCAAAGTGCAGGGAACCCACAGAACCCTACATCCTAAAACCACTCTGAACATGGGGTGTGCAAGTTCATGTCAGGCCCTAAGCTTCTGAACAACTACGGTCATTTGTTGATTTTATCCAAATCCACTCTGTTTAGATGAATTGTTTAATTATGTTCAGATGAATTTTCAAATTATGCTCGGATTTAATATTACTTTTTCTTTTCATGTATGACACACTAGATGATTAGGTTGATTTAAGCAATTAAAGGTCAGATTTGATTCCAGTCTCAGTCATATTCTCACTCAGACTCAGAGCATGCAGCATTCCAGGAGATGAACTGTGAAACTACTATTTAGGTTTGATCAAATTTTTAAAACATGTATCTATGGTAAATGAAGGTGATTTCGGTGGAACGTTCATTTGCCAATGAGGAGACGTGATATTTATTAAACAGAAACCATATTCACTGTGTATTTTCAAATGAAGCTTACAGTCATAGTTACAGTAAACAGACATTAGTAACATAAATGTACTCTGCACGTACTTGATCAACAGAAAATGCTACTGGTTTAGTGTTTGGAATAGAGTCAGGATAGATACTACAGTGTTTAGGAAAAACAAAACCACACTTCTAGTCTGAATCAGTTAAGGCAAAGAATATAATTTCTCACTTATAGTCACTGAGTACTGATTATAAATACCAGGGGGGTTTTGTTATATGTTATTCTAACGTCCCGGTACCTTGGAATAAATAGAAATCTCTATGGATTTTAATGTAATAGTTGTTCCAATAATTTTTTCTTGCTCCAAAACCCTTCAAATCCATTATTGCATATTTTTGCTTTCTTTTTTACTCAAGATAGGGAAGAGTAATTTTGCTAGATAATATTCTCCAGCCAGTGTGTTTCCATCGCCTACCCATGTTCTCCATCTCCATCTTAAGAAACAGACAGTGATTTGCAAAGCTAAAATTACTCTTCTTTCTCATTTATTTTCTGTTATATTAGTACTGTCTTTGTGTGGATTAATGTGTAAATTCATACATAAAAATTGACACTATCACAGACACCAACTACATTCATACATTTTGTAAATAATTTTCTGGTTCCTCTGTTATTTGGCAACAGCATTCTGCACTTGAGTTCTCACTTCAGGCTTGCTCAGGTATGCAATATACTGCATATTTATATTTCATGAGAAATATTTTTCACTCTTGGCAATAGTACTAACTAAATTAGTACTATCTAAAAAGCTGTGTATAGTAAACAATTTCCATTTTGCAAATGGTTTTGAGTTTTCTACATCTGGCTTCATGTCAGGTAAGGTAGAAACAGAAAGTTTTAAAAGGTCTGAGAAATGAAATTCTGAAAAATATTCTCATGTTGTTAGAGACTATTATTTCATTTCATTTTCTTCCAGGAAAATAAAATTTCATGTCATGTAAATTTTTAATAGCTTCCAATAAAGTTTTTTCTTTGTTTGTGTATCTCTATAGATACTGAAATATGACATTTTAGCAAAATAAAAAATTGTCAAACTCATGAACTTATATTTTTAGTTCTGAAAGTGTGAAAAAAGATGTCATGGCCATTATCACAAGTCTTCAGTCTAGTCTGTTTCAGACTGAATAAAAATATATTCCTTATTTCTCACTTAATTCATCGTCCTGTGATTTGTTACGATTTTTTTCTGGCAAACCAAGATGCCATCTTCTACAAGATTTTTTTGTACTTTAATAGCTGTGAATCTTCAGTTGAATAAATTAAAACTTTTAATTTTATACCAAAATTATTCTGTTCAGCCACAGTTAAGATAGTATTGTACTTTTTTTTTTTCAAATTTGGAAATCTCTTTAACATTTATTAGTTACTTATTCAGCCTTTGTCAAACATCTTTCCCATCTTAACAGAATATTAAATATTTATATGAATTTTATTTCAGAATTTTTTTCTTTTAAATATGCAATAAACCATCCCACAAATACTTTACTATCAACTAAAGTTTACTCCTTAACATTTTTATGTTTGTCTTAAAAACTGGAAAATTAGGCCAAAATTCTTGGTACATTCAGATCAAAAATGGTTCTTTGTTTGCATATGGCTAATTGAACACTCTTCTGTGTAAGGTGAGCATTCACTTTCAGTTCATTATCTCCAACTCTCTTTTTCTGCAAAATCTGATGTAAAATTATTCTGTGTGTTTTCCTCTAGAAAGAAAATGTTTATAATTTCTAGAGACTTCAACGTTGTTTTAATGTTTTGTACAGAAATACGTCTGACTAGTGGTGTAAGATAGAAGTTAAGCTGAAAGTCTTGATGGGTTTGTTTTATCGATGATTTGAGAAAATTCATAGTTAAAATGGTCTTTCAGGCTAAAAAAGTCCTTCTTATTCTATAGAAGAAAAATTTTATCCAAAGTTAATGAAAAATAAGACTAAGTCTGCTTTTACAGAAGGATAAAATCTAACACCCCATCCAATCTCATACAAAACATTTGGGAATGCTTCTGAAATTTGCTGCCTATTCACTAATTCTCTTGTTCATTCTTGGCTTTCTGGTCTTGTTACAGTTAGTGATCTTACAAGAGAATTGTTGTTAATGAATGAACAACTACTTTACTGTTTTTTTCAGCCCATCCTTTCCCAAAATCAACTTGTTCCTCCCAGAAAAATTTGTGATGTTGTCAGTATTGATTTCTACTTTGAATACCATAGAGAACAATTCAATATTTAGTTGTTTGTCTTTTTTTTCCCCCCCATTATGTTTATTTTCCTCAGTACTGGAACAATTTCCAGACTGTCTGAATTTAAAATGGCAAATGAATCTTAGAAAGTTATAGTATACAATAACCAGAGAAAATGTCCCTTTAATCAATGAAGTACATTGTATCCCATCTTTCTGAGCAAATCATGGTCATATATGGTCGTCTGAAATATCAAAATAAGAAAATATACACTTCAGCCACCTTGTTTCTGTTAGACTGGTATTTCAGACAGTGACTACACTGCAAACTAAAAAATCCTTTTAATCTTAAAAAGCAAAACAGGGAAAAGCAAGGCAAAATCTCACCTATCTAAACTTTAAATAGCTCCACACAGAGGATTTTTTATTGTTATGTTTTGTGATTGTGGGAAACAGAAAAGTAGCAACTCCTACAGACACTAATGGATCTGATTTACAAGCCTGGAAAAAGCTGGAGTTGATGGATGCTGGAGGTGCACAGACATTGAGCAGAGAAATCATAAACCTATGTTTCTATAACTATAAATAAACGTATGCTTTAAGGTAATAAGAAAGTGCATTGGGTAATATGGTGGAGGTATCTTAAGTAGTAATGTGATTTCATATAGTATAAGTAAAGAATTTAGATGTTATAATAGAAATAAATGTGTGTACATGAGGCAGAAAATAATTGGATGAAAAACAGCTGCAATGCAGTGAAAAACACTAAAGGTGATGGGTTATAAGGTCAAAACAAAGCTTCGTGTTAATTGTCCATTGGTCTAAAAAGTTATATATTGCCATATAACCGAAAAACCCGTGACGATCTTTGTAGCTACAAACGATCTACTACTCTAAATCCACGACCTCTGAGACTGATGCCTTGTTACTTTATTATTTTCAAGTAATAAATCGCTTGTCAGCAGATGATAGTCCCATCTCTTTTATCCAGCGCTGACATGTGATGTCACATTTTTCTCTGCCAAAATAACATGGATTATAATATCTAATCTTCATAAAATTTGCATATAGACAAGTGCCATATTTATGTCTAAATTCTGATGTTAATTTTCAATATTGACACAGCTCACTGAATAAAGAGTAAGCCAGTTTGTAAATATTTTATTTGATATGGGCAAAAACATGTATTATAACATGCAGAATAGATTTTGGATTTTGTGGTTGCCTTTGGGTGAACAGATTTTTTAAAGCCACTACATTTCTGGTGTGATAGATACAATTTTGGAAGCTAGGGATAGTCATGCATTTTATTATCTGTATTTTTTTTTTTTTAATGAGGTATCATTTTGGGGGTTATGTTATGGAGTTTAAAGCGAAATAATAACTAAATCATTATTATGGCATTTATCTAAAATAAACAATCACCATCATTCAGGTTTTCTGACCAAATANAGAAAACCTTCTCAACTCCCAACAATTCCTAGGAGCACAGACTAGCAGGTGACTTTTCTAGAGAGTAATATGTCTTTGTTTAGTTATTGGATGTCATTATTACTAAAAAAGTGCTGAATACTGAGTGAAGTTTAAAGCTCTATGTAAAAAGTTGCCATTTTCAGCTTGTTAAAATTGAAATGACTGAAAACAAGACTGAGTAGAAAGAAAAAAACTAAATTCAAAATATGAATAAATTAATTAGATTTTGATAACCAAACTGATTTTGCTGTCATCTGAAACTGGAATGCTACAACAGCTATTTAAATTTTTCTGCATTTCTGAAGTAATTTTACAATGTAAGTTAGTCTACATTTTTTATTTGAATGACAAAGACACTATTTTATACATTTTAGCTTGGTTTTCCATAGCTGTGTTTTGAGAATATCACACATAACTGATGCCAGACTTTTTAAATTTACAGACATTTAGTTGAAGTTCATCTTTGACTAAGGATGTGATCTAACTTCCAGACTTGCAAGCACTAAACTTCTGTTTTCACTAAGAAAGGCTGATATTTTCCAAGAACTTCTGAGTTTTCCTTCAACAGATAATATTTTCAGTACTTACCAAATAAATGGGAAAGCAGGAAATTCTACTAGTAAAACCACTCATCAGGGCAATGTCAATACAGAGCAACCCAGAAAAATGCAATATCTCAGTAATTTTTCGAGTCCCTGTAAACCAGTTGACAGATTTAGCAACTCTGGTTCAATCACAATCCAGTTAGATTTGGACAGAAGATAAATGGTGATGCCACTGGACCATTCCTCTTCCTTATGAATTATTGGAAAACAGCAACTCCTCCTGAACACCAGAGATTCAGTAGGTCATTAGGAACATATCCAATTAGACTGAGCTAGAGAGCTGACTTCACACCCCAAGGATATCTGTACACCACACGCATCTGTCCCACATGTGGAATGGTGAGGCATTTTGTTTGACTAGCTGAGATGACAGATGCATTTGTGCTAATCCTAGTTGTGGAAACATTTATTCATATTTTCAGGATTTACCATAGCAGATGAGAATTTCAGCTACTAATTTATTATATGGAAAAACATTATTATTTTATATAACGTAAATTAATTGATTAATTTAAAAATTATTCACTTTGTCTGAAAGCAGAACATGATCTAAGGACTCTATAGCAGTCATTCTGAGACAAAATATATTCACAAGTTAATTTATTCATTATTATGTAATGGAAGTTAAAAATCCATAATCACAGGAATATTTCTGAGAAAATTTCTGGTAATTGTTTTACAATTATGATTGATTTAACAGATTCTCCAAGAAAAGGTACTTAAATGAAATTTAGGGTTTATGAGCTTATGAAGCTACTAAGTATCAGGTTCAATGTCAGCTGATTAAATTGATAAAAATGACAGTGGTTCTAGAGGCAACAGGTAGTTTTGTGGGCAGAGTTTGAGAATTGGTGAGTGTATTACAAAACAGATGTAATCCACAATATCTAATTATGCTACAAGTGGTACAAAACTGTATACATGAAAACTGATGATTTTATAGAGGTATTTAAAAAATTCACTCCCAAAACCGATATTGAAATACATATTTTTCTGCCACTCTAAAAAATCTGAAGCAATGTAATTAATTTATTTGTACTGTTTTTAGAGTTGTCTATTCTTAATTAACAAGCATCCAGTGTCAAGCGCTGGAACAAGCTGCCTAGGTAAGCTGTTGAATCTAAATCCCTGGAGGTATTTAGAAGGGGAGCAGACATGGTGCTTAGGGACATAGCTAGTTGCGGACTTGGCAGTGTCAGGTTTGTGGTTGGACTCAAATAACCATAAGGGTATTTTCCAGCCTAGATGAATCTTCGGTTCCCTGAGACCTATTAAATAATCTCTGGTGATAGGTGAAGAAGGTGATTCAGTTGATTGGCTGCATATGAACTTTGCACCATTCACAACTTTATCAGCTTTCAAGTAAAATAGCTGGAGCTCATGAGTAAAATAATAATGACAATGAGAGTTTAAGTTTCTTAGTTTAAGTCTGAGAAGCTCTAAAAATATTACAGGAAACATGTATTCCTTATCGGTTACTAATCACAACCCAAATACACATGGAGCTGTCTGCAGATCAAAACATCTGTGACAGGGATGAGTTCCTGTTGCAGTGGGGTGGCTGCAACCTTCCCTGGGAGACAGCCTTGGCCCGTGGAAGAATCAAGGAGACGATACTTGATAGATGTTTTCAGATTTTATTCTCCCTGCTGCACATGGCTGGAGCCTGGCCCGGACTCCAATCGTGACTGCCCCCAAGAACAACCCTAGAACAACAGCCAAGAGTCCCGTGGACACCCCCCTAAGTACAGAACTCCCACGGGATACATTCAAAGTGACCAACAGGGGACAGGATTTGGGGTACACATGACCAAGGGAGCAGGGAGAAGGAAACCCCGTGCCCTGCCAAGCATCCACCTATGCCCACTTCCCCCAGGGGAAGAGAGGGCGAGCCCCAACTTGTTGGCGAGCCCCAACAAGTTCCTCTGCAACAACCCCAACTTTTCCAATATTAGAATCATAGAAAAACCTGAGTTGCAAGGAACCTAAAAGGATCATCAAAATTCATCTCCTGGCCCTACAGAGAACATCCCAAGGAACCACACCGTGTTCTTGAGTACATTGTCCAAATACTTCTTGAACTCTGTCAGGCCTGGTGCTGTGACCACTTCCCTGGGGAGCCTGTTCCAGTGCTCAAACACCTTCCAGGTGAAGAAGTTTTTTTAATATCCAACCTAAACCTCCCCTGACACAGTTTCAGTTCATTCCCTTTGGTCTTATCACTGGTCACCACAGAGAAGAGACTGTAGTGTGCCCATCCTCTTCCCCTCACAAGGAAGCTGCAGACTGCAATGGAGTCTCCCCTCAGTCTCTTCTTCTCCAGGCTGAACAGACAAAGTGACCTCAGCTGCTCCTCATATGACTTCCCATCTGACCCTTCATCATCCTCATGGCCCTCCTTTAAAAATTCTTTAATTGCTTAATGTCTTTCTTGTATTTTGGTGCCCAAAACTGCCGCCAGAGCTCTGTCCCAGTGCAGAGCAGAGCAGGACTGTCCCTTCCATTGCCTGGCTGGTGATGCTGCGCCTGATGTCTCCAAGGACACAGTTGGCCCTCCTGGCTGCCTGACTCATATTCAACTTGCCATCAACCAGGAAACTCAGTTTCTTTGTGCAGGGGTTTCCCTCCAGCTTCTCATTCTCCTGTTTGTACATCCAGAGTGGAAATATATTGAGGGAGTGAGATTCGTGTGAGTAAAAGTACTTGATGAATGAATTTGTGCAGTGGGATACAATTTCAGAGAGCACATGCCTGGTCTTTTTTAGATCTAACTGTGTAAATGAAAATACTCAAAAACATGGACATCTTTGGAGAACTTAGAATGCCTCAAAAAATACCAATGGAAAAATGAATACAAAACCAAAAGCATAACAGAGAAAGAATTATAATTAAGAAAGAACTTAATTATCCTAATTATCCTTAACTTTGAACAGTTATATGGAAGAAGATAGCCATGAGGAAGTGCTGTGTGATGGACAGTGAAAATTCAAAATTCACTGTTAAAAGACGTTTACTTTTTCTGTGCCTTGCAGTTACCTGAAGAAAGACACTATATTTGATACTTGTTCTCCAAATGAAAGCTACCTTCATTTTAGAAAAAAGAGCTCACTTCAAAGCCATGATTGATCAAAATCATACCCAGAAATTCTGGATGCAGACTCTGGGAATATAAGGTGGGAAGTATTTTGTTTAGGCTTTTCTGGTTTTTAGGAGAACATGTAATAATTATAAAGACTTAACCACATTGCTGATTGACACCATAACTGCTGTACTAAATCTTTACAAATATCACTATATCCAAGAAAACATTTTTCCTGGATTGTTTCATGGTATGTGTTGGAGGCTTCATAAAGTTTCCATAAACTTCATTAATGTTTGTTAAGGTATTCCATCACAGTAGAAGTTATGATTTAATTTTGTAGAGAGTTTGTGCACTGCTTCACTCCTCTTCCTTTTTCTTATGTTTAGTTCCTCTTTCTTCTCAGTCCTATCTGTTGATCACACTGTGGCATCACCCTAAAAAAACTTTCTTCATGGAGTTTTACCTAAATTCCAGTTGGAATTTCTTTTGCACTGAAATATTTGTATCTGTGAAAATGATTCCATAGACTTTTGTAATTCTAATTTAAACTTTAAAAAGAAAAGCACTCATCACAGACACAGACCTTCATCTTCGATTTTGGGGTATCATACTGAAAATTACTTTTTCAAATGTAAACCTAATGTAATTCTTCTTCTATGCTGAAAGAAAGTGATAAGTGGATGAATATATAAATTTATCTGCATGCAGAAACACTCTCATACCAAATCACTACTATTTCACTGTCAATCTAAATTAGGGCACCTGACATTACAGTTAAGTGACTTTGCACTTTCTTATAGCATTGGAAATAGCAGACGCAGTATTATTAGCATACAGAACTAATCTGTTCTCTCAAATGCCCATGAGGAAGGTAGGAAAGCCATATTTAAATAAAACAAAATAGCAGAAAAGATAAACTGTTTCTCTTGCTAAAGATGTAAAAAAAATACTTTAATTTTCATTATGGTAATGACAGCACAAGTTAGATTTCTGTTGTGGTATGGATTTTTTAGTGTGGTTTGTTGGGGTTTCTTTGCTAAACAGATTCACAAATTTTGTCATTTGAATCACCAACTGAATTTGGCCTTGATAGGAAAAATAGCCTATTAACAAATTGATAGGGGCATTTGTAGGCCCATCACTCAACTACCTTTTGGTATGAGATGCTTTTTAACTAAAAAATATTTAGAGCTCTTTTGTGGAATTTTCCATCCATTTTATTGGAAGAAGACTTAATACAAACAACTACATTCTTTGTGTAACATACCACAAACCCCAGAAGCAGTTGTACTAAAAATAATATGATAGGATGAAGCGTAAATATATGGTATTGTTACTAGTACAAGAAATCACATTTCAGTATAACAGATAAAAAGTGCTTAAGGTATTCGGTCCAGAAATTTCAGTTTAAAAAAACTACTAAATTAGCATGGTGAGAAATTTCTGCACACTTTAAGGACCACTTCACCCGCTGGAATAGCATTTGGCACAACTTAGATGAGTTTAAACACTTTCTGATTAAATATTTCCTGAACTGTGTGCTGTACATCTCTTCCAACTTTGTGTGCTGATACAACCCCATTTCTCAGTATCATTTTTTCTCATCTGCCCTTCTAAAGGGCAAACTCACTCTACATCAATATTCTAGTGTATAGTCATTGAAACAATGTAAAATGTCATTACAAGGCTTCTGATAATTAATTAATTAACAGAACTATTCTATAATAATTAAATGAATGCTTATGTAACTACATTCATTTGAGGATTGTCCAGAAACGTATTTGTTTGTTACTGTGAGATAATTAAGTAAGATCAAGGAGATTGTAATTAACATTAGGAAAGTTACTAACTAGAATATGACAGCAGAGCACATCCTCTGGAGAGTAGAAATCAGCTTCAAACAATATATGATCCTGATGCATGAAAAGAAAGAAATTTTTGGTTTAATTAGGTTTCTTTTTTCTGAACTTTAATGGTTAAAACCACCAGCTGGGAACAAATATCCCTCCCAGCAGATTCTCTTACGGGAAAATGCTTTGATACTAAGTTGCATAAAATCAAATGTAAATAAGATAAAAGTAGTGAATGTAGAAAAAGATTAACAAGGCATGGCAATATACATATATGTGAACTACCTGCTCATTAAAAGATACAGAAAAATAGGTTGAAAATTGAAGAGGATGTCTAGTATGAAAATTTGGTTTATGAAAGGGACTTAACTGCCATGGAAGAAATAATGTGTTTAATGAAACATCTGGTCTCAGGACGTCACGGGAAACAACTTTTTTATTTTTTAAATGAGGATATAGGTAGGCATAAAGGATATTGCTTTTCCTTTGTAAGCATAAAGGAGCCTTCAGAAGGTTTTGATGAACTCTCTCCTAAGCAAAAAGGACAAAAAATAAGGGATATGGGAAGGAGAGTTTAGATGATGAGGAGTACTCTACTGAAAGTGAGGCTATGAATTTACTGTGAAAAATTCATGAGGACCATACATATTTTCTAAAGCTACTGGTTACAAGGTCACAGACTCTCTATGAGAATGCAAGATATATATGTACATTCAATAACTGAATACTGTTATCAATAAAACTACATAAAATATAAAATACAACTTTTCAAAATAAACTTCCTTCTATTGTATGATACCTAAATATTTGAAAAACTTGGTACTTTTCTCTTGCACTGCAGATGTTAAATATGCCACAACTGCCATGGTTTTATAAGTTCCATGTAACAACTTAAAAACCAGAGTCAGAAAAATTCAGACTTGCTGAATAAAAATAATTATAGAGAAATAACTATGATGGTCCAGACCTCTCTATCAAAAGTTTTGAAGAAAAGCAGAGCCTTGTAAACAGTTAACTTTTAAGGAAAAAAAAAACACACTAAAAATAGATGTTTAACATTTTTTC
>VYZQ01033638.1:1763-19017 GCA_013400655.1 Mystacornis crossleyi | reverse complement strand
GAGACTCCAGAGCGATGAGGCAGTGAAGGGGTGAGTGCCAGCAAACAGAGTGGTGTCACAGACTTTGTCTGTGGTGGCAGCAGCTTGAGGTGTGTGTGTTTTGCATGGGTATGCAGGTCAGTGGGATTTAGTGAACATAAGATGGAAAGCTGGATGAGAGGCTGAGAAGCCAGTGCCGAGGTGGCCATAAGCTTGGGCTGGATACTGAAGGTACCAGGGGGACTGAGATTTGGCTGTTAGACGTATCAGGGATCCAAACCAGCGGGAGCAATCACAGAGTCTCGTGGTAGACTACTGGCCATTAAGCTGGATCAGATGGCAGAGAGACTCCTCTTGCATTTATACCTTAGTTCATGGAGGCACTGGAAGATCAGATCCAAGGGCCCCTGGTCAGACTAAGCGTACAAACCCAGTTACTAGTGGGATCCATAGCGTGTGTAAGTGCACATCAGTGGTAAACATAAAAAGGTTAAAAGGCTCTTAGGTGCAAGCAAAAAGCAGGTTTTAGAAATGACGTGAAAGAATTTAGGTTTTAGCTGTGTCTGCGAAAGATTGGCACTAGNTTGACAATAGAAGATGGTACAATTATATAATAAGCGAGGACATTAAAACAATGATTAGAGTTTCTAGGCTTGGTTCAAATATCTTAAGGCTGCAGAAAATATGATTAGTAAGATAAATAACTTTCAAGTTTAGTAATGGAATATTGCGCATTATTATATAAGGCATACAAGCGAGCATTGTTTGCAGCAGGTGTACATATGTTTTTAAAGATTGGTTAAAACAGCTGTCTGTAACAGAATCATGCTATTGGCCAGAAAACTTCTAAGAATGCTCTGTAGCAAGGAAATCTTTGGTTGCCTGTGGCCGTGTGGAGCCTGTAGCATCTTTTGTGTCTCATCCGTCTATGTGAGACTGATGCCTGAATAAAATAATAAAGAAGCTCCTGGAGCGTCTGCCGGGCTCCCTGTCCCCTTTGCTATCTCTACGCCAACACACATCCATGTGTGGGTTCTTCACACGTGAAAGGACCAGCAGCTGCATGGGGATTCAGTTGAAGTTTGCTGCATAGCCTTGTCTTGATCAGCTGCTGAAGAGACCTGTACTGAGAATATGTTTACTAAAGTAGAGTACATTTAGGTTTTCGCCCTCATCAGACAGACAGGAGAATAGGATGAGGCTCTTGATATCACCTGTACTTGTGTGAGTGGAATGGGGTTTTTTTTTGTGTTTATCTGTGTGACTGGCCACATACATATGCTTATATGTCTTACGCATATGTGCACATGTGTGCCTACTGGGCCCACGGGCTCAGCAATGCTCATAGCTGGACTTAGCAACCTAGAGCTTCAACTACCTTACCTCTGTCGAGCTGCTGGGTTTGGCAACTCCCAGAAACAAGAACTTTGTGCATGCCTGAGAGCACTGTAAATGCAGCCACCAACATTTCTTTATTAGCCTATGTGGAATTTCAGTAGCATTTTACCTACAGGTTGCTCCCACATGCAAACATTTACTTCTTATTTATACTCTACTTTGCTTAGAAGAAGATGCCAATTGAAAAATATACTTTGGAGTCTAAAAATTAGCATGTTGCTATGGTTCATAGCTCTAAGTGTTGAGCTAAAGTGATTAACATATAACCTTGTATGTGCAAATAATAAAAATACATTATTACATTTAGATGATTTGTTATGGCTTTGTAGATCAGGGGATTAGGATATTGGCAGAGTGGTCAGAGCAGAGGGAAGCTAAAAAGTTATATCTGTCTCTCCTAATGTCCCATTCATGCAGCTATGAATCTGAATCTACTTCCATTTTCACTCTGTCTTCAGTAAGACCTTATCCTAAAAATTTTGCATATTGTCTTCAGCAGGACTGACACCTATAATAAGTAATATTAAACCAAATGAAAAGGACTCCAGAAATACAAGCAAATGATTTTTAATTAGTCCACAGAATACTGATATATGTTTCCTAAATAAATAGGAATATGTATATAAATGCTTACTGACTGTAGAACTCATTTTTCTTGCACCTGCACAAATTCTTTCTGCAAATGGTAGACTGGTCATAACTTCAAATACTTCCTTCATAAGGCCATAAAATAAATTACAATTTTCTCATTTATACTTCTACAGTGCCACAGAAATATGCCTCACCTATTAAGGAGATGTAATGTCAGGATGCAGGGAAAAGTACCATTTTGATAGAGGGTCAGAAAGCATGAAAGAAAGTAATGACACATCATAAACTTGACCAGTCATCCAAAAATGAGAAGTATCAGTCCACTTAACTTGAGAAATTAGCAGTAACATATTTTCGTCTCTCTCTGTAAGTGGACTTGCCAGTTTAACATTGGCTATAATTTTGGAAGGGAATTTTTTTCTAAAACAATAACACAACAGAGGAGATACATAAATGAGAAATAAAAATGAAAGACCAAACCAACCAACCAAACCCCCAAATAAAAAGAAATTGGAGTATTTTCCCCACTTATTTTAAACGTGAAATGTCTTATTCCAACTCACTGTAAAGAATCCATGGAGAATTTGCGTTTCAAGTCTTATAGACATGGAACAGCTCTTGAAAGATATTTTGCAGTCCCCTGGTGATTGCAGTCCCCCTGCAATGCTTGCTTTTATTTTCACTAGCAGAATGTGCTTTACTTAGTAAGAAACAAGAAATTTGGTTCCTCGCTGAAAAAAGGAGGCTTGTGTTTCAGTGCTATTATCTTCCTAAATGGTATGGGCAAGGGAATATCTTGAATCTCTTTATGTTTTAGTAGTTTTAACACTTCGTCCTTTCCAAATAATCCAGTTTTAGAACTGCAGATATACACAGATATGAAAACATGGGTTGTATTCATAGTCCTTAACCTTTTCTTTCCTTTTGTTATATCGAGCTGTGAAATAAAATTCCAAATCTAAACATTATAAATCATAAAACCTATCCATTATAATAAAGTAATATAATTATTTGCTTATCAAATGACTGACTATCTGGAGCTGTCTGGTAACAAAACTACTCTGCTTTAAATGTTAGGTCTACTATTCTCAGATGAAATATTTTGATTTTCAGTTAATATTTTTTCCTGAAGCCAATTTAGGAGTCTTTTATTATTGCCCAGTAACAGACCGTTTCATTGATAAAAAAGTACCAAAGTGTCTGACAGGTCAATCTACTTAGAAATCCATATCCTGGGTGAAGTTGATTCCTGCCAGCAGTACTCAGCTCTGTTATAAGGGTTGTCTCTCACAGGTACACCAGATAAGAGACACAGGCTCTCCTCTGCATGTGACCTGTAGGTTATGTAAAACTCACTGAACCAGCTAGGGAGTATTAGTTCAAATGGAACTAATACTTGATCACTTGCAGTGCAGTCTCATAAGCGGTGGTTGAAGTATCGTGAAATAGCAGTGGAACACACAGCTGCCAGGTTTAAGGTCTGAAGAGAGACATGGAAACAAGGAGATTATTTTTTTTTTTTTTAATGCTGATGAACTACCAGTTGTGATGAACTACCAGAATGATTTCACGGAAGTATCTTCTTTCCACACATTTTTTGAGAAATTCAAGCTCATTTTACTTCTGAACCATGCTTGACAGTAGCAGTCTGCCTAAGTATGGCAAACAGCCCATCAAAGAAGAATGGACCCACCAGATGCACCAAAGTGGTCCTAAACTCTGTACTTACCTTTTGCAAAACTCAGTACCTACAAGCTCAGTCTGGGGACTTCTCCTACTCAGAAATTTTTAAGAATGAAACACATGGAAATCACTCCTTTTAGTACATAAGCTTGTAGAATTTGAGAAGGCAAATTTTGATTTGTAAAAACTATGTGCTAATGTTCCTGAAAGGATAACATAAAATATTAATTTTTAAGGTAATTTTGCAGAACAGTGACTTCTGTAGAAAGCCAAATAACAAATTTTTGGAAATCTCATTTTCTTACCTGGTCAAAAATTTAACTTTAAATCATACAATCACTTCAAGCAAGAAAGAATAGGTAATATTCTGGATGCTTTAAATATGTGACTCTGATGCTTTTGAAAACAGTGCAAATGGTATAACTATGTGTTTATGGCTTTTTGAAGATATTCACTGGCTGCTAAGAGAGAGAAAAATCCAATTCTGTCCTTTCAGATTCTGACCTTCCATTTAAAAAATGTGTCTAATATTTATGATTGTGAGCAAAACCTCAGCACATCTCTGATGAGGCATCTGCTTAAACTTGTAAGAAGACATGAAAAGTAGTTATGAATATCATCTATGGAATGCGTGACATTTTCTATTTGTTTCAGCTAAAAGAATTCATACATAGTTTCAGTGATGATAATTGAAACGTCAACACTGTTAATTTAATTTGAGAAAAGTCAGGGAAGGTATCTTTCACACAGTTCTGAGGTTTTGTCTTGTTTCTTAGCTACACATGGATTTCAGTTTAGAAGTACTTGTGTATATTTCCAGATCTCAAACTATAATTCCAGATACTACTTAAAGATAACGAGCATATTGAAGTTCATCAATCAACCATTTTGACCAGGAAAAGTGATGGAGATATTTAACCCAGTTGCCTTTTTTTTTTACTTTTTTTTTTTTTACATCAACTGTTGTTCTTGAAAAATCAATGCAGTGTATCTGGGTAATACCTTCATTGGTTTTTTTTTAATTTCTTTGAGTGAAGACTTCCCGGTTTAAAGATGATCATTCACAAATTTCAAATATTCCATTTAATGTGTTGTAAGTTGTCAATGTGCCAGAAAGACACAAGGAAGTTCAGTCTTTCATACTACCTTTCAATATCAGGCTCCTTATAATTCATTTCATGTTGCTGTAGATATCCAAGCTTCAACTGTGTTACACAGGGCTGCTTTTTTCCCCCTTGATTCAAGAGCTTTTCTTCTTTTTCATGAACTAGTTAAGAAAAGAGTGATTTCACACAGGTTTAAATGTTCACAACCTAACTTGATAATCTCATTACTTTTGTTAATTATAGGTCTACAAAATGTTTTGACAAATTGGAACAGTGTATGGGTTACCAGTTCGCCAAGAAATTTGGAAACTCATGAATTTGTTTGGTTCTGCATCATCTCTGTCCTTATTAGTAATTTTACTGACAGTTTCCCTTCAAATTGTTCTAAAGGAGTGACTTCATTTTATTTTCTATTTCCCTAAAACACCTCAAAGTACCAATTTCAATAACTTTGTTTCTAGTTTCCGCCAAATTATTAGCCAGAAGATGTTTTAAATTGTTTTAAACTATGCAAGGGAAAATAGGCTTTCACTTTAATAATTTCATCTTAAGGGAAGCAGGAGTCAGAGGGAAGCACGGGCAAGATTTTTCATACATACCTTTCCTGACTGTGGCATTCTCAAACAAGTGGATTTTTCTGGGCCACTGGTTGTTATCCAGTCACAAACTTATCTCTTCCCTTACTAATTATTTTCACACATCTTCTATTTATAGTCTCCAAAGTTCTCATGCAAAGTGCTGATAGTTTGTATTTGTTCAAGTAGCTTTTGAATAAATTTTGACGGAAGTGTACATATAATACACAGTTATTGGATACTCCTAGCAATTGCAAATTGAAATGGAAAGTATAAACAATCAGGATTAAAGCTGCTAATATATGATATGACCTGTTAGAATTTCCACTTAGATTTTGCATTTTCCTACTTTCTTCAATGGACTTCGATACACCAAACACAGAAAAAATTATCACCATAAATTTGGATTAATTCAACATTTTCACTGCATTTTTAATCTCTCAAATGCTGCTCATTTATCGAAGTTCCCTCCTTGCTCAGCTATTTCTTTCCTGTACATGTGCTTCCAAACATTGTATATGTGTATATATTTATTAATATATGAAGTAATTCTATTCTGAAATAAAAAAAAAAAAAGTACGAAATTTTGAAAAACAAAATGAGGAAAGACAGTGATATGTCCACGTGGTCTTTTCTGATATATTTTTTCATTCCTGATTTTCATTTTTAAGAATGTAATGAAAATAATTTAAAATAAATTAGTCATATTATGTTATCTGTCTTTCAAATGCATTAGCATCAAAAATGAAACATATGTAAAACCAGATCCATTGATATTGCTACTACTTTCCATAGCAGCAAGTAAGTAGACTTTGAGAAGTCAGTTGCTCAGAATATATATACAGTATAACTTCCTTTAGTAATTAACCCCAACCACCAATAATATCATTTAGTGAATGCATCACTTTAAACATTTGAAATAAGACCAGTCATACAGCAAAAGCTAAGCCCATGAAAAAAAATCTTACAGAGCAGGGCCATAGGAAAGCCTTAGAGAAATGTTAGAAAAACAGGTTTAAGGAATCACTTGTATTTGAAAGATAGATCATTAAATATTCTAGATAGAGAAATCATCTGTTACTGTGTATTTAGCACAAATGCATGTACGGAAGTTTGCCTTACTTTTCTCATCAGCTCCATCTCCTCTGCTCTCAAGGAATCCTTCATTTTGTGCCCATCTTTCCTATCAGAGAGTTTTGTACCAATCTTTCCTATTCCTTGACAGAGTTTCCAAAACTTATGAAAATTGTCCCTGCATTGCTTAAGACATTACACTGCTAATGCTGCACATCACTGGCTTCAGCAGTACATCCTATTTTAAATGCAGAAAAAAGAAACCTAAGAGAAGGTAAGAGAAGTGAAGCTAAATTAAGCTGAGCTAAGCTAAACTCAGCTCTGATTTTTTTTCTCTGTCTTCCTTCATAAGTTCTTTTTTGCTGTTTTTCAGTGTCATACACAGACTTTCTGATTAGTCGCTTGCTTTTAAGATCCCAAATCTATGCTTCTAGTTGGCCTACCACTCCTTAGAATATTTATGGATTATTATCCATAATCTTTGGAATTATTATGAAAAATGTGAGTATGTATAAAGGTGCTGAAAAACAGACACATGTAACAGGGAAACACTCCTGGGAAATGCTGCATTGCAAGTAAATACTATTAATTGCAATGATGGGATATACGCCCCACGAAAGACTGCAAAAAGCCTTATATGGTCTTAATTGTTCAATTGTGTTTAGAATGATCATAGGCTCACTTAGAAAAAGCTCAAGTGCTTGGGAAATGGGAAGGACCCTTTCCATTGATAACTTGGGGGCGAGGATATGCTTCTGTTTCCACAGATTCCAGTCCATGTTGGGTACCTGCAAGAGTGGTCCGACCAGCCTTGGTTACTCCAGCTTCATTTTCAGCTCGCGGGGAAACTGAGGGAACAAGATGAATGGAGCTTGCTTGGTTTGGGTTGTGGGTCAAACATGTTCTGATGTTGGGAGGGGTTTTTTTTTGTGATTCTTGTTTGTATAAAACAAAAAAGGGGCAATTGTGGGGAGAGATAGGATGGAATTGAGCTGCAGGCTGTAAGACANATGAATCACAGACATGCATTTATATGATTAATGTCTTCAGATGATAGAGAAAGTTCTAGCTACTATCAGGTGAACAAATTTCTGAATGTGATTGATATTTGGGAAACAAAGACGCTCCTCTTTGGAGATCAGTGTACCTGAAATACACTGAGTCATAACAAAATGCATTACAATGTCACTTTAGAAGCTTTTCCTTGTTCTACTGAGTCAATCCAAGAATAAAAAGTATAGTCATTAAAAAGATAAATGTAAAAATGTTGTAAGGTGCATATTTAGTTTCAAATTTTAAAAATGCCTTTAAATGTGTGTCAGAAAAGTCAAGAAAGCTTTATGAGTAGTATGACTAAACAACAAGACTGCTATGAATCTGCAATTTTGTGTCCATTATTTCATCTAATGCATCACATTTTTTTAAGTATCTGAAAATTAATCTTGTTTCCTTTAAGTAAGCCAAAGGAAACAGTACACTTGATCAGATCCTTATGCCTAAGTAAACAGTGTAAATAAAACTGCAACTGAATGTTAGAATTTCTTTATTGATAATAATAATTATTTAATGTATTTGATTGTCCCAGTCTATAAACCCCCCTCCATCCTTTCCCACGCATGTCACCGAACCCAACCCCCCTCCTCCAAGTCGATGGGGGGGCCTGCATCAGGCCCTTCCCCTTCTATCGGGAATCCCCTCCCTGCCACAGACCCTGCCTCTCCTTCCTGCATCCCCACCCCTTCCATCGGTGGCTCCACCCATGGGAACCAACCCTCTCCCAGTTCCCATGCCATCAGGACCAGAAGTGGGTATGGTGGCGACCAGAAGGACATCATCTTGGTGTCCACCGGTGTGCAACATCAGGCAGCTCAGGTCTGCCATAAACCCCACACACCAGCCAGGCACTTTCCTTCCTCTTTGGAGGAGGAGGGCGGTGACTTCCAGGATTCTGACCCGGAGTCTGAGGATCACTGGGCTGTGGTGTGGAGAAGAGTGGCCAAGGATGGCGACTGGGAGCTTGCAGATGCAATAACACCCTATGCAGCCCTGGTCATCTACAAGATGGGGAGAAACCCCAAATGGGAGCCTATCCCATACACCCAGCTCAAAGAAGTATGTAAAGCCAGAAAGGACTATGGGAGGGGGTCACCCTATTTCAAGAATTAACTCCAAATTACTTTCTCCGCTCACACCCTAGTACCCAACAACATATTGAGCAGATGGTGTCACAGACTGAAATATTACAGTTTATGACTTAAACTTTTTCATGAAGGACTTTTAAAACTGTATTGCAAAAGCTACAGAGAAGACCACCGCACCCTCAATGGGGCCCTGATGAGGCCTTACACTGCTTGCTGATGAAAATAAGATAAAGTAACAACTCAGGGCTGGGGACATTCACAAAGCCTAAGCTTAACATCTCCAGGGTGGAGACCACAGCCCCAGGGCTATCAGCTGCCAGGCTTGCACAGGCCCTAGCACCAAAGGGTGGGGGAAGAGAGGCTTTGGGTGTGTGCTGGAAAAGCCCCTGGTCAGAGGTGCAGTGACCGCCCACCCTCCACTGTGCAGAGGAGTTCAGCTGAGGTGCCCTTCACCCAGGGGGAAAAGCTTATCCACAGCAGAGGGGGTGTTATGGCCCAGCAAAGGGCCTCCCTCAAAGAGGTTCCCAGATCCTGCACCAGAGCACCAGAGATGATGCAACAGGCCCTCAGTGTTGCAAGGGACGGTGTGTCAAGCTGGCCCCTGCAAGGGAAGCACGTGGGCGTTCCCAGCTGCCCAAAGTATATATTAATCTGCGGAATTCTTTACTCTGCAGCGTGTGGCGGCGTGTGGCCATGTGTGGCTGTCTGTGGTGGCGTGGCCATGGCAGCGACAGAGGACTCTCACCACCAAGAAGACCAGATGGAGGGGAGCAACGAGACGTCGTTGGGACCCTCGGATGGGTGATATGTTTACCTAACCCCTGTCACCTCTGCCCGTCCCCACACCCTTCCACACACACTTC
Source organism: Mystacornis crossleyi (assembly GCA_013400655.1). Lineage (NCBI taxonomy): Eukaryota > Metazoa > Chordata > Aves > Passeriformes > Timaliidae > Mystacornis > Mystacornis crossleyi. Next base: position 9,607 of record VYZQ01033638.1, on the reverse strand, counting down.
TTTCTCTATGTCTGTCTTTCTTTTCTCTTTCTTTCTCCTTGCTTCTTTTACTATTAAAGAAAATACATCAATTTTTTGGCACCAACATCTAACCTTGTTTGGTTTTTATCTCGTTTTTGGGAATATTTTGAACCTTCTCAAAGTTCCATCCGGTTTATACACAGAGACTTAGTTTTCTTTGCTCCTCTGGGTTTAAACTGGATTGCAACAGATGGTTGAGGCCTGCACCAAGCTAACGTCAACAGAGCTATGGCTGTTTCAACCATTGCTATGGCTGTTTCTAAAGGGGTGGCTGATGCACTGGCAATAGCATCACTGAGCAACAAAAGGTACTATAACTTGGGGAGACAGGACATTTTATTAGAGACTGTCCAGACAACCAGGTCATTCAGCAACCGGGGAATCACCCATCACTGGACTCGCAACAACATCAACCCTGGCCTCATCAGTACCATTCAGACCATCGGCAGCACCTGGGAAACCTCCTGCAGAGTGCCTGGTGGCACTGTACGATGACACAAAATGCCCAGCCCACTGCCCTGCCTTGCTCTGTCCGGCTGGCTGCACTTCTGGCACCGCCCCAGCACCCTGCTCTGCCCACCATTCTGGAGGCTTGGCTGCCAGACAACACGTTTCAGCAGACTGTGCAGACCAGGAGCTCCGAGTCTATGAGGCATTCCAGCGCATAGAGTTGGGAACCCGGCGTCAATTGGTGAGTGCCTGGTCAATACAATTCAACAATTAGGGTATGTACAAAATCCCCACACGACAATTTGGGCCCTCAGATGGCCCCAGAGACATTTTAATAACCAGTGATGGTATTAATGGGCCAGACGAACTTTACGTCATTCAAGAAGTACAAACCGTTGGCCCCAAAGATGAGATTTTTGTGACTGAGTATTTAGCTGCCTTGGTTCTTACACTGAGAAATGGCCATTGCACAGTATTTCTTTTTTCTGCGTCATAGAGACTGGGTCCCAGAGAACCCGATAGCGTACTGGGCTGAAGTTGTGGGCCCAGAGAGAACTGAGATAGAGTGTAGCCTGTCTAATAATTAAAGGTGTTAAGTACTATCTTCCAGGGATGGCAGACACTGGAGCTGATGTCACCAACATTGCCCGCACCAAGTGGCCATGGGACTGGGAGCTGACCCCAGCTACAGGAACCATCTCGGGAGTCGGAGGTACTGCAGTCTCTATGTGCAGCAAACATAACATCATCTTGGAGGGACCTGAGGTTTGGACTGCCACCATCCAACCCTTTGTGGTAAGGTCAGGGATCACTTTATGGGGCAGGGACCTCTTATCCCAATGGGAGACTCGTCTAGAGATCCCATTGTCACCCTGAGATTTCTAGTCAGGACCACTGCGGAGCGCGCCACCCCACTGATGACGTGGAAGACCGACAGTCCAGTGTGGATGGATCAGTGGCCCCTTTCAGCTCAGAAGCTTCACGCTCTCGAGCCCCTCATGGAAGAACAGCTTTCCAAAGGCAATATAGTACCAACTAATAGCCCTTTGAACGCCTCTGTCTTCGTTACTAAACAAATAGGCAAAGACAGGTGGAGGCTGCTCCATGACCTCAGAAAAATCAGCAAGGTCATTGAGGATATGGGTCCTCTGCAGCCTGGCCTGCCCTCACCCTCCATGCTGCTATGTGATTGGAAATTAGCAGTCATTGATGTCAAGGACTGCTTTTTCACCATCCCTCTCCACCCCCGAGATGCTCCCCGATTTGCATTCTCTGTCCCATTCCTGAATAGACAGGGCCCTCTAAAACAGTATTACTGGCGGGTACTCCTCCAGGAGATGAAGAACTCGCTATTTGCCAGCGGTATGTGGTTCACATCCTCTCTCCCATTTGAAAGACCTTCCTGGACACCATCATTCTTCATTATATGGATGACATCCTGGTCTGTTCCTGGGACCAGTCCTATTTGGACTTTGTTTTAACAAAGACGATTAAAGCTATAGAAGATGCTGGATTCGAGATCCACGAGGATAACATCCAGCGCACCTGCCCGTGGAACTACCTGGGACTCTGAATCGGTGAGCGGACCATACACCAGCAGCTCGCCATCAAAGACAACCCAAGGAACCTCCACCATCTCCATCAGTTGTGTGGGTCCATCAACTGGATGCGTCCCCTGCTGGGAATTACGACGGAGGAACTCGCGCCAGTCTTCAATCTCCTCCATGGCAACGAAGACCTAGACTCACTGTGGACCATCACCCTGGAGGCCCAGGAGTCCATTCAAAAGGTTGCGGAAGGCTTATCCTCCCAGCAGGTGCATAGAGTGAATCCCACAATACCACTTAGCCTAATCGTTCTGGGTAAGTCACCCAGATTCCATTCCTTAATTTTTCAATGCAACACAACATTGAAAGACCCACTCCTTATCACTGAGTGGGTCGTCCTCCATAACCAGCCAATAAAGACAATCACCACACCACAAGAGCTGCTAATCATTAAGGCAAGGGCAGGCCTCCGCACTCTTGCAGGGTGTGATTTTACATGCATTTACCTCCCATTGACCACAGGGGTTCTGGACCATTTGCTCCAGAGAAATGAGCACCTCCAGCTAGCCCTGGATAGCTACCAGGCCAAATTTCTATCGACAAACCCAGCCATAAGCTATTCAATTTGGCTTTTCCTTTGGCCCCAAAATCTATGCAAAGTCAAACACCTCTAAAAGCGCTAAAATTTTACAGATGGCTTGGGGGATCCCACAAGTCAGTTATGACTTGGAGGGATCCAAAGACACAGAAGTGGAAGTCAGATGTTAAGGTTGTTGAACGATCCCCACAAACTGCTGAATTGGCAGCTGTTGTCAGGGGGTTTGGGAGGTTCAAAGAACCTATTAATTTGGTCACAGACTCAGCATATGTAGCCGGTGTAGCTAGCAGGGCTGAACATTCATTGTTAAAGGAGGTGGCCAATCCAAATTTACACAGGTTGCTCTTGGGATTAATCTATTTTCTCTCCCACCAAGAGCAACCATACCATATAATTCATGTAAGGTCACACACCAACCTGCCAGGGCTCATCGCAGAGGGAAATAGGAAAGCCAATGCCCTGGTCATGCCTGTGCAAATGGTAGATATACCTGACATCTTTGCACAGGCCAAAATGAGCCACAGCTTCTACACCAAAATGTCCCCACCCTTTTGCACCCCTCCCATCTGCTGTGTGAGCAGGTGAGAGCAATAGTAGCCACCTGCCCCAACTACCAGCAACACCAGGTTCCATTGTTGGGTTCTGGGGTTAACGCCCGGGAATTCAATAGCTGTCAGTTGTGGCAGACTGATGTTACCAGCTATCCATCTTTTGGGAGGCTGAAATACCTACACCTGTCCATTGACACGTTTTCAGGAGCAGTTTTTGTGTCGGCCCATGCGCGAGAGAAAACCAAAGATACCATCTGCTACTTTCTCCTTGCATTTGCCACCTTGGGTGTTCCAGAAGAAATTAAGACACGTAACGGCCCTGCTTACAATTCCCACAGACTCTGAGAGTTCTTCAACCAGTGGAGGGTCAAGCACGGCACCGGCATACCCCACTCACCCATGGGACAGTCAGCTGTTGAAAGAGCCCACAGTACCATCAACCAGGTCCTAGATCAGCAGTTGGGAGGGACAGAGACAAGCTCTCCCATTGAAAGACTCTGTAAGGCTCTCTTTACAATAAATTTCTTAAATAGCTTGTTCACGGAGCCAACCTCCCCCATATTCCCTCACTTCTCAAATTCGGCCCGAGCAAAGCTCTATGAGAAGCTACTGGTGCCGATCAAAGACCCGGAGAGTCAGTAAATATCAGGCCCTTTCCTGTTAATAACCTGGAGAAGAGGGTATGCTTGTGTATCAACACCCTCGGGCCCAAGGCGGCTCCCAGGCAAACACATCAAGCCATACAACCAGCCTGGCAAACAGTGCTCCTGTGGACACTAACCGTGCTGATTTGAGGACAAATACAGAGACACCAGACGATCAAAAGAGTGCAGCATGGAGGCAGAGACAGTGCAAATCTCCACCGCAGACTCCAACCTGTCATCCTGAAACTAGAGCCTCCACCAGCAAAGTCTTTAACCCTCTCTGTTCCCCCCACCAGTTAACCTTCCCTACCTCCACCCCTCTGTTTTACCCTTCCTGCAGCTGCACTCCTGGCATGTTATAACCTCTTTAATTTCAGTAGGTTTTTATTTGAAGAAGGAAGGGAAGAAAAACCTCCCCTAAAGTAACAACCCTCTAATAATTTTATGTGCAACCAACAACGCACCTACCTGAACAACATGTTACAAGGAAGCCCAACGCTTACCTTGCAACAGTCTTCTAAATACCCCTGATACCACTGGCCATGGATGCTCCTGACATCATCACCCACAGTGAAAACATCTGTGCCTGACATCCAAAAGATCCAAGGACCAAATAAAAGACTCAAAGACTTGTTGGGACATTAGAAACTTAGGGGATACCTTACATACCTCTTATGAATTGCTTTGTGGGTTCTTTTGATTGTTTTTGTGGTCTTGTGTATTTTTGGTTGTTTTAAACATCTAATTTTTGAAGTTCCTAGGAAAGGCCTTTTAAATAAATAAAGAAGGGGGAGTTGTAGAGGCTGGTGAGCCTACAGACTTGGGGATCAAGGGAGTCCATTGGTGAAAGAGTCCCTAAGCCAAAAGATCCTCCCCAGGTTAGGGAGAATGAGAAGGCCTCTCCCAGGATCTTTTGTTTCATTATGTTAACGTACCCCAGTTCTGTTTCCCCAGTTGGCCAGCTGGCCCTCCTGCCCCCTTATACCTTATATGTACCTGTCCTAGAAAATTCTCCCTTCCCCGCTCTCCCATTGGCCCTTGTTCCTTTGCCACTCCCTCAGAGTTTCCTCATTGGCTCCCGTACCCCAGCCCTGCCTGTGTACTGCCCTCTTGCCCTCAGATTATTGGTCCCTGATGCTCTCTTCACCCGCATATATAAACCTGGACCTCCCCCTTCATTCTGTATCTTTTGTGACTGGAACCCTTCATGTGCATGGCTGAATAAACCTCTCCTGTGGAACTCTGTACAAAGACCCTTCCCATCTCTTTGCCGTCAACTTGTTGAAGAAGCTATCCAGTGTGTGTGTGGGAATATAGTGGCTCTGCCGAGCGGCTTCTTGCTGGCGACCCTTTCTGAAGGTCGCAACACCCCACCAGAACACCCGTCGCGGACACCGACAAGGAGTAAATCAAGGGAGAAGATTCATTTGCAGCACAAATCCCTTTCAACACAAATGTATGTTAATCTCCTCTATAGCTTAATGAATTATGCCTTGACTGTATCAGGTAATTCAAGTTTAACAGACGTTCTTTGACAAAGTGACCTGCACAACATATCTTGCAAAGATATAAGAAAGACTATGTGAATTTATAGCAGAGATATTTTATTAGATTTTCCCACTTAAAAATTTAGATAATATTCAAGTGGGAAACATTAACATTATGTTCTCTGTTTCTTTAAATTCCATTGAAACACAGTTAAGATTTTGAAAGTATGTATGAAACAATGGATACAGCAAGTCAGGTTTGTTAAATATCTAGGCTGGGTTAATAATATGTTGCTCTTGTTTATTTGCTACCATTAGAGATGGTATCCACTTTTGTTTGTTTTCATTTGTTTTAATTCAAGTGTTTTTTATTGGATTACTTCTGGTTCTAAATTGCCAGTTTTTGACATGAGCTAAGTTCAAACCTAGAGTTTTACAGCTGCAATTTATTAAGAATCAGTGCTTTAAAGATACAGTATTGAAAGATTAGCAGTGAATTATGGCACAGCCTGCACATTAAAACTGCCAGAATGTGCAGCAAATTTACAGACAATCTGAAAGCTGAAATATTAATATCCTTGTGCTTTGGAGACTGCATTAATTATAGTCATTCTAAAAGTGCAATAATTAGACTGGCTTACAGTAGCCACTGTCAGGTGGCTGGTCATAAGTGGTGGTTTATAAGCCAGGTCAGCTTATAAAAGTAATTTTTCACCTGCTTCAAAGCTCTATGAATATATTAACTCATCACAAACCTGTGTTTTCTGCTCAAAGTTGTGTTGTTTTGAAAGGAAAGTGATAGAAGTGGTAGACTTGACAGAATGAAGTTCCGCCGCTGCAGTCAGGGATGTTCTGGCACAGGATTTCATCAGCAAGCAATATACAGTCATGAATGCTAATTGGCCTTTTGTCATCGCTGGAAAATCAATCCTGACTGCTAACACAAAAAGCTTTTGTCAGAACATGGATGTTACTGGAATGCTGCCAAATCTGGACAATTTGTATGTTGTAAGATGTTTCCAAAAGTGCAAAGAAAATTGAGGAGTACAAGCAGGGATGTAACTCTGCCCTGCAGTGATAGCTCGAGTCAGTACCTCAGCTTTGCTGTTCTCATCTGGGGGAAAAAAAACAGAAAAAACCTGAAAGGAAGTATAAGAAATCTGGCTGTTTATTCTTACTAATAAACAAAATGTTCGTTGGTGCCTGATAGATTGAAAGACAACAGCAAACAAGGCAGTAAAAAAATGTATTTTTAAGTTTTTTTAAATGTTATAGTTTGAGTTGAGTGAACATTTTAAAACACATTCCCTGCATATTTAGTCAAAAGTATTTAATGAATTTGTTTTCCAATTCATAGAGTTCAACTATACCTACAGAAATGTATCAAGAAAAAAATATTTAACAGCAGTTATGGCAAAAGATTTTAACAGATTGGCAGTAAAATTTGTGTTTATTAATATTTAAATTGGATACATAAATGTGAGGATAAAAACTTACCAATCAGCAAAAACAAATCTGTTCCCTCTATGTCTAAAGAAAACATTTCACATTACCAAAACTGGACATTGACGAGTAGATTTTTTCAGAGGACACTGAAGTCTTTTTTATTAGTTGTTTTTAATTGGAATAGTAGAATCTTCCAGTTAAGACCTGAACCATTTAATTCACAGCACAGTACATTGCACTTTGGAGTGAATCTGTGTCCTGTAGAAGGTTAAGGCTAATGGAATTGATGGAATTGAAAATGCAACTTCAGAATTCTCTGTTGGTTTAGAATTGAAAGCACATTCTGCATAGCAACACCTCTTCTGTTTCTTTACTACAATAGCAATATCTATGACCTCAAGACATTACGAAAGTATTTGCACATATAATTAGTTATACATAGAAATCAGAAATTTATTGCTTTCCATAAATGTTCGAGTAGCTTTCGTCACTTCATAATTCCTCACAATCATAGTTTTCAATTCACATTTTTAGTACATTAATCTCCTGCTGTCCCATCAAATAGGAACTCTTCGTCTTATGGTGGGCTGATTCCTTTTTGCTCATGAGAAAAGCCTCACAGACATATATTTAAGTAGTATGATAACCAGCTAGAAGAAAACTCAAATTAATTACTCAGGGAGATATAAAGCTGACAGCAAAAGGTTAGTTAAAAGAGAGTTAACTTAGCATAAAATCAAGGTGTCAAGAATAAAATTAATCAGGCCAACAAGATGCTTGAAGAAAATAAAATTGTAGTTGTCTATATGCCTGCACCAAGAGTTTCGGTGATAAACAGGAAAAATTAGAACTGCATGTTCGCGAGCATAAATTTGCCTTAATTGGTAGTACTGAACCTTGTGGGATTCACATTATTCCACTGTATTCAATATAGACTGAATGAATGAAAGAAAAGAAGAATGGATTTTCTATCTGAAATGTACTAATTAATCCGAAGCATTGAAAAGTCTGAAGTAAACAATGTTGGATAACTATGCCTTTATTTTATAATACATGATAAGTCCCAGATAAGGTAAGTATAAAATTATACTATTTCTAAA